>VDFB02278894.1:0-10479 GCA_007258455.2 Sequoia sempervirens
TACAACATTGCAATCTTCACTTCTTCTCAGCAAGTCTCTGAACTCCCTCTTGATTCCTACTTCAGAGATTGCAAAGAAGACTTCTGGAAGTGAACTCCCTCTAGCCACCAACTCAGTCTCATAGCTGCAAGTTGTGGCTTCACGCTTGATCATTTCTTTGGTCGACATGACTTCCTTACAAGATGCCTCAAGCTTTTCATCATTAAACAATCTCTCATCACTTGCTCCTGGAACTATCCTGAAAGCATTAGAGAGAGATTACAACAATTCACAACTATCCAAAGAAATATCAAGGCTGGAATCATACAAGGTTTACATAAGAGTTTATGAACAATATTAAAACATGAATAAATAAATCAACATAAAAGAGAAATATATCAAAAGATTAGAATGAAGGAATAAGGAAACTTATCTTTATTGATTTTGATATATCTTCCTTCTGTCTTTACTGCTCTTGGAAGTGCTACTCTCAGCACAACAAGAGACAATTTGCTCAACACAAAATTCTTAGCTATATTATGCAGCCAGAATGTAGAACCAGACCTCTCAAGAAATCAAGGCTCTACCACAGTCCATGCATATAGAGAGTGATAACGATGTGGTCAACCAATCACAATCATCATTGTAGTTCTCCTTTTATTTCTGAGTCACACTCAGAAATCTAGCATGAAGCAACTCACAAAGAATGGTGTCTCCAAAGGGTCTTATCCCACTTGCTAAACACTATTCAAGAGAAAATGTGATCTTACTATGCATACACAATCAAATAAACAACATCAGATCTGCACGACTCTGCAGACTGAAATTTTGCCCTAGATTTCAAAACAAGAATAAACAATAATAAGATACTGATCTTGTTGAAATCAGAATGCTTTTTGGGTCATATCTGTCCCAAGGTCACACCCAATGTCCGAAAGGAGAAGCTAAAACAGCAATGAGACCTCAGCTGAGTGATGTTTCTTAAGAGAACTTACACCAGCATCATACAAAAACTGAGACATGACAAATACTCCATTCTGATCTGCCTCTAAATTCTTCAAAAGATCTTTATGCTAGAGAAATTACAATCTCTCTATACTTAATCACACAAGATCCAAAATAAATGATATAACTCAGCAAACTGACTTTCACTAAGTTATGGTGTCAGATCAAAGAAAAGGATATACAAAAGAATACTTATCTCTATATGATCCTTGCAATCCACCAGTTTCTCTTTCCTGATCTTTCGCATTTAAAGATTCAGATCTCCAGATACATTTAGATTTGATCTTCACGGTTGACTTTAACTCGCAAGGCAGCAATTCAAATTCATCTTTACGTATGCTTCTTCAGGTAATTCCCAACTCCTGATCACATACCCCGATCAACAGCTATATGCCAAAACGAATTTCCTCTTGTGACTACGCCAAGACTTCTACAGTAATTCATCCATGTGCCAAGGCTTATCGAACCCTTACAGGCACGAATATTCTTTAAGGACGATGATCTACAAAATAGCGGCACCAAACTTGACTTTTATTAAGGTCACATATAACCGGCTGGCAATCATCCTCATGAATTGATTCGGATGAGGATAAACGTAATGCCTGCCAGAATACACACGACTTTCCGAGTATTATTCTCTTGATGACGTCATTTTCAGATAGTTCAAGTGGCTTTTGAGAATGGTAGAGGCACCTGTATTATGCAACGATTTCTCTCTACCCGTGAGAGGTATCCTTCGAGTCTTCAGAAATCAAGATTCGACTATGATTTTATCGCTAGCGATGGGAAAGAGCTCTTATTATTTGAACTTCTGCCTTCTGATGATGAGGCTACCCGTGAGAATGCAAATTGAACAACTCCTCTGAGTCCGCGAATTCCCGTGGGTGTTTCGAGAAATGAAGGATCCATTCAGAGTCGTCAACTTTAGGGACTTCGCATACATTGATCTGATACAAACATACAGGAGATTCATTGGAGGGAGGTCGGAATACACACATGAAGTCACAGACACATACAGCGCCCATACAGATTCACATGATCTGGCATCGGAGCCGCATTGCATATCACGAACTAACGGTCACCATCAGGTATTGTAGCCAAGATGATCCCCAGGTCCAAGAAGTGTCGCTGCTACCTCCAGATGATGTCGATGATTTGGCACTTGAATTTCCTTTAGTTTGAATGAAGTCTCCTCACGGCTTCATACTGCAATGTGAATAACATCGCCTCCTATTGACTGCCGACTGAGAATGACACAAAAAATTGCCCGACCACAGCTAGGTGATTCTGCTCCTTCTACTTTTAAAGGCACCCGATAATCATGAATGAAATCCAGATTAAATTTGCTTAGCATCTGGCACTCACCATTTTAAAGACAATTTTGATCGGCTTATCACTTTAAATCTGCTTATCTGATCAGATCTTGCATCAACCCGCTCTGATACCATATTGAATTTAAGATCAGATCTTGAGAACAGAAATTTAATTCAAATTCAGACACACAACACAGGAAATACCCTGGGAAAACCCTCCTCCTGAGGGAGAAAAACCCAGCAATAATATATCTCTTATATATAAACAAAGGCAACAATTACTTTACAATACAATCATGCTGGCCCTCGCATTCAATAATGGTAACAATAATCTGCTCTTCATGAGACTCAGATCTGCACTATGAGTATTCACACCGTCAATTCAACTTTTCTCTGAACACTTTGCACTTGTCTCGAACAAGACATGAGGAAGGAAGGAGATGAACTTGCTTGATGATAAGGAGATGAAGGTGACCTTGTATATATACAAGTGTGAGAGAGGTTGCACCTCTTCATATTACAAGGTCGGCCAGAATACAATAATATAATTACAAATAATAAATACAATCATAAGGAAGTCGGCCCAAGAGAAATTATATTGTTGCCAAGAGAAGCGCATATTCTCATTAAATGATACATATAAATAAATAGCAGATAGGCTACATTTATTTATGTCTTCACTCATGGCTGGAAGGATGAACCTGAAGCTGCTCAATAACGTGTAAGTTTGAGCTCTCATTTGCATATGGAGGATTTGACAACTTAAGGAGACTTTGCTGGATTGTTTCCAGAACTTATACATTACTGGTTGAGGACGAAAACCCTCTCCTTCAGTTGCCGGTTTCGGTGGTGAAAAACCCACCCTAGCTGGTTGGAGTGATTCTACCTCAGAAATCACCATTGTTTTCAAAAGATTGATCATTCTAGGGTTTCTAATATGAAGATTTTCTTAGTGTTTTGATGTGGGTTTGAAGATTTTGGTGTGCTTTTTGATTTGCTTTATTTGGGTGATGATTAGAGGTGTTAAAGACGCATTAACAGAGGTCTGATATTCATTTCCAGAATTCTGGAAATCCATTTTACACAGTGGCTGGAAGCAATGATTTGTTCGTAGCTCAGTTGGTGTTCAAAGTTTGGTTCTGGGTAGTTTTCCAAAAGACTCATCATAGCTGGGTGTCATTTCAAGTGTTCATTTGCCTTTTTTGAAGGAGTATTGATTTTAGGGAGCAAATCGCCCCTCCTAGGGAGCCGTTCCAATCTGGGGTTGAACAACATTCTGACCTGCTGTTACAAGAGTCTGAAATCTGCACTTTTGGGGTTTGAAATAGCTGCTGCAGATGGTTTGTGTATGAGCATACCTGCTATGTGACGAAAGTTTGCAATGTAATGATGATTTTATATGTATGTTAAAGCTCAATTCAGAACTGTTATCAGGTCTGAAAGTACTTTCTTAAGTCTGATTTTTGTTGTAGCTCATTGCTAAATGATATGTAAAGAATTCCATGTGATGTTGGTGCAAATGCTATGTTGATTTCCTTTCTTGCAATATTTTCTATGGTTTTCACAATGTATTGAAAGCACTTGAAACAAGAACAAACCTGCAAACTATCATACACAGCAACAAACATAAAAATCGGGGGTGAATGGGTTACATGTGATGAGCCTGCTTGTCTCTCCAATTCAAGCCGTGTATTTCTTAAGTCTTTTTAGTGTTATTTTAGTTTTTTAGAGAAAAGTTCATAGACAGAAGAGAAGGGGCGCAGCATATAAAAGCTTATAAATTGAAATACAGAGCAATTTCCTACAGAATGGAAATGCAGAAGACGTTATTTTATTGTAACAATGAGATCATGAATGATAAACATACCAGAATGTTTCCAGTTTTTTAATTTAAAACAGTAAGCCAGCTCGCCAGCCAAGAATGCTGAAAACTGACAATAATGGAGGCCAAGCCTCTAGATTTGGGTTCTCCTGCCTCGAAACTGGATACAAGTCTCTGAAAGTACTAGACGCCAAGGATGCAAGTCAAAAAGCAACCAAAAGGAAGGTGTTTCAACCAAACCCTTCACACGCCTCTCTAGAATGCACAATTCCCAATGCAAGTCGTACGGCCAAGAAGAAAAATGAGTATTAACCCTGCTGGATGCCACTGATCTGAAGAAGAAGGCGCCACAAGGAAGAAACCCCTTTCTTATTGCAATTAACTGTAAATCTTAATATAATGCTTTGTCTGAATCATGTAGAACCTCTGAATGAAGCTCTCAACTGCACTGATTCGATTGATCTCTCACAATCTCAAGAGTGCTCAACACTGAAGAGGTATCGTTCTTCAATGGAAGATTGTTCAAACCCTGATCATAGGAGAATGCACAGGAAGAAGCATAAGGCAAAGTCGAAATTATCAAAAGGTGAGTTTCTCATTGCCAAAAATGCCTTATATGCAAAAGGCACGAATTCCAAGAAAGATATGCCACTTCTCATATTTTAATCTTTTAAATTATATTTAAGTCATTTCAATAGTATTTGACTTAAATACTTGGGCGCACTTTATCAATTTAAGTGATTAAAATATTAAATCACTTTTAGAGAATATTTAAGTGATTTAAAAAGTCTAAAGTCAATTTGACTTTATAATTAAATATTAATCAATTAATATTTAAATCACTTAAAAACCCATAACTCACTCAAAACACCATATAATCCTGTGCCGTCAGAAGCTGTCAACTCCTGCACTGCTAACATCTGCTGTGAACCAATCACTGGGCTCTGAAAACAAGAACGATCAAACTCTCCAAAAAGTACCACTAACCCTCTAACCAATCCGGCTAGCCCACAAGGGTCCAATAAAGGGCTAACACACTGTTCCCGAGAACTAACTAGAACGGGGACATCACAGTCTGCCCTCCCTGAATTTGCTTGTCCACAAGCAAACTCAAAGCCGGATGCTGAAGAATACTGTCACTCTCCCAAGTAGCATCCTCTGCCGGTAGATCTTTCCACTTTACCAAGTATTCCCTGATAACCCGCCTCTGAAGATGACGCTCTCTGGAATCCAGAATCACCTTAGGTATCAAAATCAATTTCCCCTCATCATCCAGGGGTGGTAAATCAATAGAAGGAGTCACCTGTTGTCCCAACGCCTTCTTGAGGCGCAACACATGGAACACGTTGTGAACCTTACTGTCCACCGGAAGATCTAATTCATAAGCCACTTCGCGAATGCGTCGACAACTCACGGAAAGGGGTCCATGACCAGCAGCGGCTTAAGCTACCGGCCAGCGCTAACTACGGTCGTACGCCTAGAGCTGAAGCATCCAAATACACCGTCCATCGATCTCAAAAAGACCCGGCTCCACTCCTTACGATCATATTGCTTCTGCTAATTTTGGGCTTTCTGTATATTCTCTCTGAGTGCCCTCATAATATCCTGGTTCTCCTGTAATAAATCACCAGCACTGGGAACTCTACTGTCACTCAGCAATAAGTCTAGAAAGCTCGGAGCATCATATCCATATAATGCTCGGTAAGGTGTCATCTAGATGCTCATGTGATGGGTGGTATTGTAGCAATACTCACAAAGGTATAACCACCTCACCCATGCCTTCTGCTGCCCTGAACTATAATTTCGCAAGTACCCTTCCACCCATTTGTTGTTGACTATCTCGGTCTGCCCATCGTATGCGGGGGTGGTAGGCGGTACTGGTGACTGTCGCATAGTTTGAATAACTCTGCCGGAAGTTACTCCATGGCTTTGCTGTCCCTTTTTACGTCATGAGCTATGCTCGAGGCAAACCGTGCAACCTGAATACCTCTCGAAAGAACAAATCTACCACCTGGGTAGTTGTGTGTGTAGTAGTGATTGAGAAGAAATGTGCATACTTCGTCAACCGATCTAGTACCACAAAAATGTTGTCCTTCCCTTGAGCTTTCGGCAAGCCCGTAATGAAGTCCAGGACAAGCATTCCCACTTCCTCTCAGGGATAGGAAGCGGCTGGAGTAAACCTGCAGGGTATGTATGCTCTTGCTTGTTCTGCTGACAAACAAGACATTCCCTGACATATTGGAGAACAAAAGACTTGAGACCCTTCCAAGAGAATCTCTCCCGTACCTGCCTGTAGGTCTTAAAGTAACCGGGATGTCCTGCCATAGGTGAATCATGGAATGACCTCAATACTCTGTCCCTCATCTCAGAACCTGGGACTAGTAAAATCCTCCCTTTGTAAATGATAAGAACATCTACAAGTGAATACCTGTCATCCTGTACTGTTCCATCTACTATGCTAGAAGCCCATGGGTTCTTAACGCCTACGCTTCTCGAATGTCTCGATTTCTGAAACCAATGTAATAGAGCTCAAGTGAGGGCGAGATAAAGCATCGTAACCACATTACGAGTGCCCTTGACATAGGAGATAATGTCAAGCTCATTAGGGCTGAAGCTTGTGACCCGATATTGCCTTTGGATTTAGGATCTGCGGCTGCCCAAGAAAATGTTTCAGACTATTATGATTGGTTTTAACATTGAATTTACTACCAATCAAGTACTGCCTGAATTTGGCCATGGCATGCATGATGGCCAACATTTCCTTACCATAGATACTGTAGCTACGTTCAGGACCTCTTAGCTTCCTGCTCTCGAAAGCTATAGGGTGTCGATCCTGCATGATGACTGCACCAATACCCTCACCACTGGCATCACAATGTAACTCAAAAGGTTTGGTGAAGTCTAGCAAAGCCAAAACTGGACACGTAGTCATGAGAAGTTTGAACTTCTCAAAGATGGCCTGTGCTAATGGTGTCCACACAAAAGCACCCTTCTTAGTCAAATCAGTTAGTGGCGCAGCATGCCACGAGAATCCACTAACGAACCGATGATAGAAGGCACACAATCCTACAAATCCCCTGAGTTGTGTCAATGTCTCAGGTGTAGGCCAATCGATGATGGCCCGAACTTTCTTTGGATCCATGCTGACTCCTACACCACTGATGATGTGTCCCAGATATAAAAGCTCTTCCATGCCTAAAGCACACTTGGATTCCTTGGCGTACAAGGACTCCCTATCAAGTATACTCAATACCTCATCCAGGTGAACCGTAATGTGTTCTCCCACGTTCTGTAAACCCAGTGTGGGTCGAAGAACACCCAATACCATTTCCTCTCAAATGAGGATGGAAAACCCTACGTTCATAGTAGTGAAATGTGGTACGGGCATTGGTTAGACCAAATGTATAACAGAAATCATAGTGTCCTGATGATGACATCGAGTATGATTTCTCTATAAATCCTCCTCATAAACTCGATCGATGATAACACGTCCTCAAGTCAATCTTTAGTAGCAAGCTCCATGAAGCTTCGTCTATCAACTCATCTATCAGTGGAATAGGATACCTGTTCTTTATTGTCTTCCTATTTAGCATTCTGTAGTCAATACACATCCTAAGTGTACCATCCTTTTTCTTCACCAAAACAACTGATGAAGCAAAGGGTGACTTACTCGGCCTAATGTGCCCCATAGCTAAAAGCTCCTTAATAGTTTTCTCAATCTCGTCTTTCAAACGCTTGGGGTGCCGGTAAGGAGTAATCATGATCGGTTTCGTGCCCTCATCCAGCTCTATAATATGCTCAATACCTCTATCAGGATGTCTGCCTGGTGGAATTGCACTGAAAACCTTCACATGTTTGATTCGAAGTTCCTGCACATCTGGATGGTAAGAAGAAGCTTGCTGCTCCAACTGTGAAGGCATTAGCTTGCACTCAGCAGCCCACTCTACCATATCGTGGCGAATCAAACGCTCCATTCTCCGGAGTGAAATTTCTCTAAGGTTGTTGTCCTTGATGGCTTTTAGAATATGATTTGTGCCATCTATGCTGAATTTCATCTCCATGTCACGCAAATTAAGCGTGAACTCTCCTATTGCATGAAGCCACTTCATGCCAAGAACTATATCCGTTCCTCCCATGTTCACAACATAAAAATCTGCCTTAAACTCGAAATTGTTGAGCTTCAAAGGCAAGTCAGGTATCATCCTTTCGCAGTTGAGAGTGTATCCATCTGCAACCTTCACACGTATGCCTTCAAACTGCTGAGTTTGAATTCCCCGTTTCTCCACTAACCGTGAATCGATGAAGTTGTGGGTTGCACCTGTATCTAGAAGAGATATGACCCTTTGACCAGCTAGGATCCCACGGAGTCTGAAAGATCCCTCTCTCTGCATGCTGGACATATGAGCCTCCTTTAATTCTGTTTCTACTACAATTTCTGCCTCATTTTCTGACTCTTCTCCATCTGTATCATAGATTGGAGCTTGCTGATCAGAAAAATCAGTCAACGCTTCTCCCTCATAAAACCACTCCATGTGCCTGTTTTTCCCTTTAGGTTTGAGGGGGCAGTCATGATTAAAGTCATACGGACCCTTGTAGTAAAAACAAAGTTTCCTTCTACGTAAATCGTTCATTGTTTCTCGATCTAAAGGGGCTGCAAATTTCTTTCTTTGATCTGCATTATCAGCCTTCTTCGGATCTGATTTGTTCTCTGTGTAGGAGGTAGTTGGTTTCGAGCCAAATGGTTTACGAGGTGTAGTTAGCTCCATGCTGCGAGCTTTCCTCATGGCCTCCTGTAAAGTAGGTGGATCAAATGCTTTTATCCAACCTTTCATGGGCTCGAAAAGACCCTCAATGAACAATATGATCAGCCTTCTCTCTGAGATTCTTGTCACCATCACGGATAGTCTTTGGAACTCTCCAATGTACGATTCCAAGCTACCCAACTGTTTCAGTTGTGCCAGATCTCTGAAGAATAGTTCAGGATCACGTCTATCAAATCTCTCTACCAGTCTATCAGTAAACTCCTGGTACGAGGTAATCCTGTCATGGTGAAGAGTAGCCATGCCATGAATCCACCAGTCATGTGCCACGCCATCAAGGTGAAGTGCTGCAAATCGAATGGCATCCTCCTCAGGCATGGGATGTAGTGTCAAGAATGTGTCAAGCTTACTGACCCAGGCACGTGCTGTAACTCTACCACTGCCATCAAAGTTCGCCAAGGTAAGCTTATTGGTAGCCTGTCTAAGATCATTCTGCTTGTGTCTAGGCCTCCTGTCATTCCTGCTTCTGGTGTGTTCTCTCTTCTGGCTCATGAATCTATTGAAGTTAAGGTGCTCCTTAACTCTCGGTGGCAATGCATCCCATTCATCATGCATAACCATGATGTTATCTGCAAAATTTATCTCACCACCCTGTTCAACTTCATCCTCTTCCTCAGCATCATTTCTGGTAAAAGTAGGACATGTAGCTCTCTCAAAGGTGCGTGCTGGAGCTATGATTCTCTGAGGTTCTCTGTGAACACTGCCTTCATGATCTCAATCCAGATTCTGAGCTCTATTAATTGTCAAATTTTGAACATTTGTGCTGAGTTGCTGGAGAATATTCGCCACCTGTTCTTGGCCTGCAACCATGCCTCTGAGCACGTCTCTAGCTTCTCTGTCCTCTTCATCTAAATGATTCCTACGAGAACCTTCAGCTTCCCTGTCAGCCATGTTATCAAATTCTAATTCCACTTCCTGTTCGTCAAACGGAAAAGCTAAAAAAGGTTCAAAAGTGCTTCTCTACAAACCAGGACCCCTGCGTGAGTAGTACTTGTCAAACCTATTCTAGTGAGGCCGCATAAAGACTGCTAACCCTGCAGGCTAGCAGGATCAGTGCTCTGATACCACTGTGATGAGCCCTGCTGGCTCTCAATTCAAACCCCAGTATTTCTTATGTCTTTTTAGTGTTATTTTAGTTTTTTTAGAGAAAAGTTCATAGACAGAAGAGAAGGGGCGCAACATATAAAAGCTTATAAATTGAAATACAGAGCAATTTCCTACAGAATGGAAATGCAGAAGACGTTATTTTATTGTAACAATGAGATCATGAATGATAAACATACCAGAATGTTTCTAGTTTTTTTATTTAAAACAGTAAACCAGCTCGCCAGCCAAGAATGCTGAAAACAGACAATAATGGACGCCAAGCCTCCAGATTTGGGTTCTCCTGCCTCGAAACTGGATACAAGTCTCTAAAAGTACTAGACGCCAAGGATGCAAGTCAAAAAGCAACCAAAAGGAAGGCGTTTCAACCAAACCCTTCACACGCCTCTCTAGAATGCACAATTCCCAATGCAAGTCATACGGCCAAGAAGAAGAA
>VDFB02278895.1:0-45335 GCA_007258455.2 Sequoia sempervirens
ATCACCTCTCCTGGAAAGATAAACACAAATTTACAAACAGTTCCTTTCAAGACAATCTTTAGTGATCTGTCACACTTCTTTTAGAATGCTATTAAGAGTTTTCAACAAATGATTGCAGTATAGTATGCTATGAAATCAGAGTGAAGAAAGTAAATAAGCCCAACATCAAATAATCATTAAGGAGAGTGCAATTCTAAACTGCAGTTTTAGGAAAATAATATTTATCACATTTTGTTAACCTTAATATGCAATTTGGAGTTAATCACCACATAGCCATTCTAATTAATGAACAATGCCAGCTACAACGACTAAAAAATACATGAAATATAGATTCCAAATCCATGGAATTTGTATGCAATAGAAATGGGGTCTATATGCCTATGAGTGGCCACGGACTGTACAGTCCTCAACAGGGCCGATAACCATGTCCAATTACCCATATTCAGGTTTACTTCCTTTGTACAGATATATTCTCCTCTATGTCTGAATCATGGCATTCTCTCAAACAAAGAAGTGCAGTATTGATTTTTAGAAATGAATAATGCCCATATTGAAAAATATGTTGTAGCGTAACTTTGCAGTGATTATTATTTCTAAAAGGGAAGCTAAACCTTAAAGCTATGTGAGAGAACTCACTTGCATCTTGGATTGGCCCACCTTCACACGTCCTTGTTCTTTCTTTATGCCCTTTGTTGTGTCTGCCTTCCTCTATTTGAAGGCTTCGAACCCATGCACTCTTTCCCAACAATGATTAATATTTTATTTAATCGGTCATATTTAATATTAGAGCTCTTAATCAATAATATATATCCAAATAATAAAATAAATATTTTCTTTGAGTTTTATGACAGTCCTCCCCTCCTAAATTTCTTTCCCACAAGAAACTTGAGGTTTGGGTGGTTGAATATTTCCTCACCTCCTAGGTAGCATCTTCTTTAGGAAGGTTCTTCTACTTGATCAAAAACTCTGGAATAGTTTTATTCCTTAATCTTTTCTCCCTCATATTGAGGACTGCTTCGGGCTCGAGTATCAACTTTCCTTCATCGTCCATTGGGGGTAATTCTATACAAGGGGCCACTTGTTGGCCCAACACTTTCTTTAATCGGAATACATGCAAGACATTATGTATACGATTGTCCTTTGTGTTGATGTTATAGTAGCGACGAGAGATTTCTTTCTCCTTCAAATTCAAATATAAAAATAATATTAAATGCTAAGGGTAGACTTATTTAAATATTTAATTTCATTCTCTTAAAGCCGACTTAAAATAAAAGTCGCCACCTCTTGTAAAAGATGTCTCACTTGTTGGAAACATATGCCTCAATCATCACAGGCTGAAACCTCTATTGGAGCACAGTCGGTGTGACATCCATCATGTCTGGCCAACTAGCAGATTGGTAGCATTGTGTTTTGATCAGGTTGTTGTGACTTTGCAGGAGTCTCGCCGAATGGTTACATTTTGGATTCTATCGCTGTGACAAGAGTCTATCGCTGTGACCTCTTATCGCATGGAGATCTCTGGCTGACAGGCCATTCAATCGCATATCGGGGAGAGTCTTGGGGGTTCGCTATGAACTCCTAGCGATGTGTTTATGTCTCACCGACAGTATGTTCTTATCGGGATTCGGGGAGACTCACAGCGATGGGTGTCTTTGAGGAAACTCAAAGGGCTTTGGGAAGAAGTCCCAGTGAACGATAAAGGTCTCGCCGACGGGGATACAACCAAACGTTCATTGGAGTAACTCAAGGCGATCGGGGAAAGGTCTTGGCGAGAGTGTTAAGTCTTGCTAACCGTTCAATGCTCGATGAAACTTAAAGATCTCAGAGTAAAGTCTCAGCGAAGGACGATAGTCTTGGCAACTGCTGATGGCTTCGGTATAACATAAGATATCTCAGTGTAGCCTCTTGGCGAGCGGTAAGTCTTGCTGATAGGAATGTTGAGATCGTTGTGACTTTGAATATCGATATGTGGTCTCACCGAAGAGCGATAGTCTTGTCGAATGGAAAACTCATGGCTGTGTGACTTTGAGGCTTCGGTATGACGTCTCAGCGAAAGCGATATGTCTTGGCGACATGGAAAACGGCGATAGCTCTCGGGCCTACGATGTAACATCTTGGCGATAGGATGAGTCTTGGTGATATCAGTGTTCTTGTGTTGGTATACAAAGGGAGACCGCGTTTAGTGTCTCCACCAAATATGACTCTTCTAACTTAGTCGTTTGACGAGTGAGACTTTCGATGTGTCTCATGGGCCGAATAGGAGGAGCGAATGGAGCCTTAGTTGGATGACGATGCATTTGTAGCCCGATTCTGTAGAAGTTAAATGACCGAAATGCCATGAATATAGCTTGCGATTGAGATGCTAAAAGGATTAGGTTGGTTCGATCAACGGTTGGATGAAGGCAGTTGAATTATTAGTGGATACAATACGTAGTAGGCGTAAGTTGAAGGTTCCTATACAAAGATTGTTCATGGTGAATGCTACTGTATTATGACATCAGAAAGATAAGTTTGATATTTGTATGTAATCTCCATTACTATAATACAAAGTGATTTCTCTTGGTGTGGTGGGTTTTTCTCCCGTAAGGGTTTTCCCACGTATATCCGGTGTTCATGTGTGATTGTCAAATACTATGTTTCTGCTATCTACTTCATAGTGCATCTTAATTGGCCCCGTAATTGAAAAAATTAAAAGTATATCTACATTCTTCTCACGAGGACGTTAGGAGAGTTGTTTCGAATCTAATTTTCCTTACATCACTTTGTATGAGGCCGACCCTTCATGAAGAGTCACCTCTATGTGTATATAATTAAGGCGTCTCCCTCTCCATTTGGCATCCAATTAATTTCAAGACAAGTTCGCATAATTCAGGAAGGAGTTTGACTTCATACAGCAGATCGATTCTTGCATCAAGGAGATCGATATTCTTTATTGCTTGTGTATTTGCATCTAGAGAGGTGCTATAATCTTTGCATCAGTTCAGCCTAGCGTGTGGCCTAGTTGTGAAGCAAATTTGCTGCTCTTTTATTCAATATATAAGTGATATATTGTTGCTGGGTTTTTCTCCCTCAAGGAGGGTTTTCCCAGGGTATATGCTGTTTTCTATTGTTTAGATTTATTTTATTTCTGCTTAATTCAATTCTGGTCCTAAAATTAACATGGTATCGGAGCAGGTTTAAGCAAGATCAAGATCAGATTTGTTTAAGCAGCAAAGTATTCTTCTCTTCCTCTTATCTAAGGGAGTTTATCTAAGCTTCAAAGATGGTGAACGGACTCAAGGTTGAAGATAGACTTGATGGTGCATCGAACTTCACCTCTTGGAAATTCAGAGTTCTTATTGCATTGGAAGAGAATGATCTTCTCGATTTTGTGGAGAGTGATGTGCTCGAGCTATCCGATGAGGTTGAGAAAACTCAATGGAAGAAGAATGGCACTAAGGCTAGGAAGATCTTGATTGATTCCGTGAAGGATCATCTTGTGCCAATTATATCCAAGATGAAGACAGCCAAAGTCTTGTTCGAGACTCTTCAAGGCTTGTATGAGATCACCAACACCAGCAGAGCTCTTGCCTTGAGACAACAACTCCATCACATAAAGATGGCTAAAGGAGATTCAGTCATCTCCTTCTTCATGAAGATCACTGAGTTGAAAGATCAGCTATATGCCATTGGAGATATAGTTGAAGATAGAGACCTAGTCATGTTGGCACTGAATGGTCTTCCTCAATCTTGGGAGCCCTTTATCCAAGGTAATAGTGGAAGATCTAAATTACCCAAGTTTGATCGTCTTAGAGCTAATTGCATTCAAGAGGAATCCAGGTTGGCAGCAAAAGGGAATGGATGAAGCTCTCACAATGAAGACAATCATGTTCTTGCTGCTCAAACTTCCAAAAGGAAAGGAAGAGAAGGGAGAAAGGGCAATTTCAAGAGGAATAGAGATAGAAAATCAAATTCTGCTCCTGAGCCAAAGAAGAAGGATCTCTCTTACATTCAATGTTTTAGATGCGACAAGTATGGTCACTATGCTCGAGATTGTATAACAAGACCAAAGCAACATGCTTCTACTGCGGATGTTGATGATGTCTCGCCTCAGAAGGAATCTAGAGACAACTCAGGAGGATTTCTATTCATCTTCGCTCTTTCAAGCAATGTTCCTACCGACAGTAGCACATGGTTGATTGAAAGTGGTGCTTCTCGACACATTACAAGATATAGAGAGCATCTTTTAGACTTGGTAGAAAGAGAAACCAACTTACAAGTGATAATCAAAGATGATGCTTGCTATTCAGTGAAAGGTGTTGGAGCCACCTCTCTCCATCTAGATTCTGACATCCCTCTTCATTTGAGTAATGTCTTGTTTGTACCAAGAATCAAGAGAAATCTTGTATCAATCTTAGCATTGGAGGACAAAGGGTATCAAGTTGCATTTTCTGAAGGAAAAGTTCTTGCTTGGCCAAAGAACTCTAGCATCAAAACAACCCGTGTGATTGGTGTCTGTCAAGAGAGTCTATACAGACTTTCTATTCGTCCAGTTCAAGCATTGTTGCATGATTCTACCAGTTCGAGTGAGCTTTAGCATAGGAGACTTGCTCACCTACATTTCAGAGCTCTTCCATCCATGGAGAAGATGGTTACTGGTCTACCGAAGTTTAGCCAGGAGCATGATGGCATTTGCAGAGGATGTGCAATGGGTAAGAATACTAAGGGTCCTTTTCATAGTAGTGAAAGTAGATCAAAAGGAATTCTAGATCTTGTTCATTTTGATTTGTGTGGTCCAATGTCTGTGGTATCCTTGAGTGGATTTTGGTATTATGTGATTTTCATTGATGACTATTCTCGAAAGACTTAGATTTATTTTTTGAAGTCTAAGGAGTCTGAAGAAGTACTTGATAGATTCAAAGAATTCAAGGCTCAAGTTGAAAATATGTCCGGGAAAAAGATCAAGGTTCTGAGAAATCTATGATTCATGGTCAAGACTTACAAACCTTCCTTTGGGAAGACGCTTCCAGAACTGCAGTGCATGTTCAAAATCGAAGCCCTCATCGAATATTAGAAAATATGAATCTTGAAGAAGCCTTCACAGGTGTGAAATATGAGGTTAGTCATTTAAAATTTTTTGGTTGTCCTGTTTATATTCATGTGCCTAAAGATAAAATATCTAAGTTAGAACCATCAAGCAAGAAAGGAATATTTGTAGGTTACAGTGAGTCTTCAAAGGCCTACAGGATTTACATTCGAGGGCAAAAACAAATTGAGATTAGCAGGGATGTCTCTTTCAAAGAAGAGGTTGCATTCAAAAGATCTAAAGGGTCTTACATGGAGATAGACAGTGAAGAACATGAGACGCCTCAGGATATGGACATTTCTCCTGATCATACTCCTGAGATTCAGAGGGAGTCTACTAAACCATAAGAATCTAGTGATCCAATTGATCCTATAGAACCTACTAATGGTCTGAGGGACATTGCTATAGGTCGAAAGAGACCTCTATGGGCTAGACAAACTATGCAAGAGGCAGAGAAGTATGCAGCTCCTCGAGGCACATTTAGAGAAGGCAAGAGACCGCAAAAGTTTCCAAGCTATGTAGCATTGATGAGTCACATCATTGAATCTGAACCTTCCAGTTATGAGGAGGCATCAAATCAACAGGTATGGAGAGATGCTATGACAGAAGAATATCAGTCTATTATCAAGAATGATGTTTGGGATGTTGTACCAAGACCTGAGGGGAAATTAGTTGTGTCTTCCAAGTGGATTTTCAAGATCAAGCATGCAACTGATGGGAGCATTGAGAAGTACAAAGCAAGATTTGTGGCTAGAGGATTCTCTCAGAAAAAGGGAATAGATTATGAGGAGACATTTGCTCATGTTGCTTGATGTACATCTATGAGGACTATTATTGCTATTGCATTAGCTAAAGGATGGAAGCTACATCAAATGGACATAAAGACTGCATTTCTTAATGGTGTGATTGAAGAAGAAGTGTACATTGAGCAACCAAATGGCTTTGTGATTCATGGGAAGGAGTCTCATGTATGCAGATTGAAGAAGGCATTGTACGGCCTTAAGCAGGCACCTCGTGCTTGGTATGAGAGGATTGATTGATACTTGATGAGCTTGGGATTCTCCAAGAATGATGCAGATTCCAATCTCTACTTCAAGATAGTTGATGGTGAGGCTTTAATAATGGTTCTTTATGTTGATGATTTATTTCTTATTGGAGCAGAATATCTCATTGTCAAATGCAAGGAGTTAGCCTCTGAGTTTGAGATGAAGGATCTAGGTCTTATTCATTACTTTCTAGGATTGGAAGTGTGGCAAAGACCCAATGAGATTATTCTAAGTCAAGGAAAATACACCATAGATATCTTAAAGAGATTTGGGATGATGGATTGCAAGTTCATGGATACACCGATGGAAACAAATTTGAAGAAGTTGAGTGATTTTGCAGCTATTTCAGATCTGGTAGATCCCACCATGTACAGGTAGTTGATTGGATCGTTGATGTATCTAGTCAATACTAGACCAAAAATTTTCTATGCAGTGAATGCCCTCAGTTAGTTCATGTGTGAACCAAGGAAAATTCATCTAGTTGCAACAAAGCATATCTTGAGATACTTGCGTGGCACAGTAGGATATGGATTGAGATATACTTCCAGTGAAGATCTAAAGTTACAAGGCTATTCTGATTCTGATTGGGCTAGGAGTGTAGCTGATAGGAAGAGCACCTCTGAATGTTGCTTCAATTTGGGGTCTGCCATGATTTCTTGGTGTAACAGGAAGCATACTTCTATATCACTAAGCACTGCAGAGGTCGAATATATTGCAGCATGTGTAGCAGCTCGAGAAGCAGTGTGGATTCGAAAGCTCCTTGCAGGTTTGTTTGGACAAAAATTGGAGTGAACTGTGATTCATTGTGACAACCAAAGTTGTGTAAAGCTATCTGTGAATCCAGTGTTTCATGACATGACAAAAAATGTGGAGATCAAATATCATTACATCAGAGATATGGTGCTGAGGAAAGATATTCAACTCAAGTATATTTGCACTGATGATCAAATGGCTGATATTCTCACCAAGCCTCTCTCTAGAGTGAAGTTTGTACATTTCTGAGACACGCTTGGAGTTGTGGAGAATGTTTCCCTTGCTGAGAGGGAGACTTAGCATTAATGATCTTTGTTATTTGCTATAATGCATAATTCTCTGAGACAGAGAAAATGAGGTGAAAGCCCTTGTCCATCTCTAAGATGGAGATGTGGTTCTTTCCACCCAACGGGAGTAGCCATGGTGGATTTCATGTTGAGAGACTCCATGACAACATCACGTTGAGAGACTTCATGATGAATCCTTTTGTACTTGTGTTTTTCCACACATGGGAGTAGCCATGGTGGACGTCATGTTGAGATACTCCATGATGACATCACATTGAGTGACTCCATGATGGGCACTTGTGCACATGTTTCTTTCCACACATGGGAGTAGCCATACGCCATGTTGAGTGACTCCATGACGATATCACGTTGAGTGACTCCATGATGAACTCTTCTCCACAAATGGGTGTAGCCATTGTGGGTGTCATGTTGAGAGACTCCATGACATGGATATATGAAAAGATATCTCCCTAGCTAAGAGGGAGTGTTGATGTTATAGTAGCGACGAGAGATTTCTTTCTCCTTCAAATTCAAATATAAAAATAATATTAAATGCTAAGGGCAGACTTATTTAAATATTTAATTTCATTCTCTTAAAGCCGACTTAAAATAAAAGTCGCCACCTCTTGTAAAAGATGTCTCACTTTGTATGAGGCCGTCCCTTCATGAAGAGTCACCTCTATGTGTATATAATCAAGGCGTCTCCCTCTCCATTTGGCATCCAATTAATTTCAAGACAAGTTCGCATAATTCAGGGAGGAGTTCGACTTCATACAGTAGATCGATTCTTGCATCAAGGAGATCGATATTCTTTATTGCTTGTGCACTTGCATCTAGAGAAGTGCTATACTCTTTGCATCAGTGCGGCCTAGTGTGTGGCCTAGTTGTAAAGTAGATTTGCTGCTCTTTTATTCAATATATAAGTGATATTTTGTTGTTGGGTTTTTCTCCCTCAAGAAGGAGGGTTTTCCTAGGGTATATGTTGTGTTCTATTGTTTAGATTTGTTTATTTCTGCTTAATTCAATTTTGGTCCTAAAATTAACACTTTGGTAACTCAAGGTTGTAGACCACTTCTCCAATCCTTTCTGTAATCTTGTAAGGTCCATAGAATCAGGGTTTTAGCTTCTCAGTTCCATTAGAATTGAGAGAGGATTGCTTATATGGTTGTAACAAGAGAAAAACTAGATCTCCTACTTCAAAATTCCTCTCAACACGATTTTGATCTGCATACAACTTTTGTTGGTTCTGGGCTTGGTGTAGATTGTCTTTCAAAGTGTTTAGAATGTCCATACTTTCCTTCAAAAAATCCTTAGCCGGGGGTACCTGACTTTCTTGAGTAATCAAGCTTCCGAAAGCGTCCGAAAGCGGTGGGGTTCATATCCATACAAAGCTTTGAAAGGACTCATTTGGATGGACATGTGATGTGTTGTATTGTAACAATATTCCCCCAAATGTAGCCATTTGATCCATGCACTTTGTTGTCCAGTGACATAATTCTTTAAGTAGCCTTCTATCCACTTATTGACAATCTCAGTTTTCCCATCTATTTGGGGATGATATCTGGTACTTGGTGTAAGAGTAGTTCCCAACAATCGAAAGAGTTCTTGCCAGAATTGGCTCATGAACCAAAGGAATCTTTAGCTTAAGATTGATATTTATTATTAAACATGTTGAATGGTTGTCAAATATTTTAATTTTATGGCTAAGTCAAAACAGTCAATGGCAGTAAGTCATCAGTAATATGTATGTGCATAGAGTAGGAGATCAGACATTCTTAGGGTCAATACTAAGGACTTGAGTAAGTGATAGTTGCCAAGTCCCAAGAATGTTACAAGAATGTATCATGGGTATTCAAGGTCTAAATAGTAATCTGGAGTGGTCATTTTCAATTTAGTAAGGACTTGAACCAATGGCAGTTGCCAAGACCCGTTAGTTATGCTAAGTAACACGGGGGTTCGAGAATGGTCTGACACCTCATCATCTCGGTTAAGTTATGTTTAGTAAGACAAGATTTGTTGTAATATAAGATCATTGAATTTATTCATTGGGTGGAATAGTAGTTCCAGTATACCCTAGGTCAGGAAAGGTATTCCAAGTCAAGTAGGTTGGGTGAACATATGACTTCGCTCTTAGAAGCGATTGTATTTGTCTCTGCATGCATTTGTTGGTTCATTGTAACCCAAATACTTAGCTAGTCAGAGATGTCATACATAGTTAGAGGGTATCCATAGCTGTGCGACGATATTAGTTAAGTAGGCCACAACACCATAGCTCAGATGGCAGAACTAAGAGGGTTCTCGACTAGTCCCTTCGTTGAAGGGCATGGCCACTTCCAAATAGGAAGGTGTGTGGGGGACCGCTTAAGTCCATGATTGGAGGTAAAGCGCCCAGGTGATGCTCTCCCTGTTGCAAATGACATGCCGAGTCTTGGAAGACAGAAATAATCCAGATGCAAGATCTCTGACCTTAATCCTGTAAGTTATTGTTTTAGCTTAAATAGATGTAATCACTTATTTGAAATACAAAAGTGATAGATGTTTGTTCTTTCAGTTAGAAAAGATTGTGAAAATGCTTTGTTATATCTTTATGGTAATAGTTATGCAAGAGCATGTTCCATATTTAAAGAAAAAAAATTGTACTTATTTCAATCTATGTTTTTAGTTATTACTGTTTGGTGAATAATTCATGGTAACTCTTTGTAAGAAGGTGTAGTTCATTGCATATGGTATCAGGGCTACTAGGTTCAACATTTCGACCTATGAGCTCATTACGTAAGTTTTTCCTTAAAACATTATCTGTAGTAGATGTTTGAAAAGTTCTTATGCCAAGATGGCAGAGAAAAAAAAAAAAAGGAAAAACAGTAAGGAAGTTATTTCTAAAAAAAAAAGAAAAACTTGTCTAACATTGGCACTAGGAAGGAATCATTCCTAGAGGTTAAAACTCCTGAACCTACAATTCATAGAGAGATGCCCTTTGCTTGTGCAAGGAATGCACCTGGGCTAGGTAAGAAGGTTGTGTCAAATGATACAAATGTTTAATTGGAGAAACCAATTGTTTGCATAAATGAAAAACCTTCAGTTAAGCTCGATTTAAAACTATAATAAAATCTTGCAATAATAATTGGAATCAAGAATGAGAGTTGCTACCTTAGAGAAAAGGTTAGAGACCAGAATGGGTCAAAAAAGAAGCAAATCATGAAGGAGTAGCTGAAAAATGATATGATCCCACCAATTAGAATGGGCATGGTCACTTTGGACTTAAGACTTAAACATGAGAAAAGAAATTGAATAACACTAGAAGTGTCTAAGGTTATGAAGAGAATAAATCACTAAGAATTTTTGGATGAACATTACTTGGAAGAGATGGTTGCAAGGAAAATACTTGGATAGTAAAGCAAGTCAACCAAACAAGAGCTCAGGTAGAGTAGTGTTTGGCTGAAGTCCAATTTAAACTTCCTAAGTTTGACAGAAAAAAGTAAAACTCTTTTAGTCCCTTTAAAGATCATTGAGGATGTTCCAAGGGTAAATTAGATATGGAAGAGACTATATTGTCAAATAGAAGAATACAATGAGTTCAACTTCTAAGATGATTCAATTTTTAATAAGTCTCGAAAACACCAAGAATGGAGAAAAGGAGAAGTATTTGAATCTAGAAAAGACCAGATAGAGATATATATTCCATTCTACGAAAGTTGTTGATGTATTTCCAAACTGGGAAAAACCTTTGACTTCTCCATAAATATGGTCCTCGAATCAAAAATCTTATAACCAAAGTTTCTTATAACCACAAGAAAGTTGTTGGAGTGAAGGCTAAGCTTTATGAGCTATTAGTTAAAGATTATAATGGTTAGGGAAAAAGTCAGAGGTCTTTGACCAAATAAGAATGAAGAAATTATGACACCAATTCTATGAGTACTTGATTTGTAAGATCAATTTATAGTTATCTTTGTTACTTTGAGAAAATCTTAGGCAGATGCTTATTTAAGAAGGGCAAGTTATCACCTATGAATTTAGGGGATTGAAGTTATATAAATGAAACCCTACTCCACATGATTTTGAGATATCAAAAATTGATCATACTTGGTGACTATGTGTGTATTAATTGTTGAACAACCTTTGGAATTATTACAAGCCAACATGGTCTAAAAAGAAGTGTTATTCAACCAATTTAAATGTTCATCAATGGAAATAGTTTGAGCTGAAAATAGATTATGACTTTGAAGTTGTGGATGCCCCAATTTCGAAGGAGACATATCTCCTTGATGATATTCATTATATTTCAAGAATCAAGTGTGACAAAAGTCCAAGGAAGTTGTTTCTTTAATTCAAAAGGACTTCTAAGAATCAAAGGAAGAACCTAAGTACCAGACTTAGAGGAGTTAGGGAATAAGGTGTGATATGAAGTTTAATCGGTGACATATTTTGGACAATCTGGAGTGATAAAATTATTGACTGATGTGAAACCACTATATTCTGGAAGGAAACAGAGAGAGATGCTGCAAGTATGTAGCAAGTTGTCCAAAATTCCAGAAGGTGAAGAGGGGATGTCATCACCTAGTAGGAATTTTATATTCTCATGAAATTCCAGAGAGGAAGTGGTAGATCATTAGTATCATTTTGATCTCCTATGTCAAGGTTTTGACATAATGTTAATTTGGAAGTTATGGAAAGCACAAAACAATCTTGGTAGTGGTGGATAAGTTCACCAAGGTAACCAATTTCGTATTAAAAGGCTGGGGTACTAGTCATAACTGCAAATTTGTGTAAAGTGGTGTTTGATTGCATGGTGTTCCTAGAAGATTATATCAGATAGGGACACACCTATAAATTCAATGTTTGCTAAACCTTATTTACCTCACTTGGAATTCAGTTGAACACAAGTTCTGCATATCCTCCTGTGATAGATGGCCAGACAGAGAGAGAAAATCCAGAAGTGGAGGACCTATTGTGTGCATATTGCATGGGACAACAATACTAGTGGGTTGATTATCTTTCACATGCTAAGTTTGTGTTTGATGACTCATGACATTCTATAAGTTAAAAAGACTCCATTTAAAGATTTACATGGAAGAAAGTGCCAACTTCCTATAAGCTGGGAAAGCTAGAAGATAGGATTTTCCTTGGTCCAAAAAAAATGCTATAAAAAATAGAAGTGCAAATTAGGTTGGTCAAGAAAAAGGTTAACGAGAACCAATTTCAAGCAGAAAAGCTTTGCTAATGTTAAATGAATATCGAGACAGTTCTTAGTAAGAGAAAAAGTGATCTAATTAGGCATATTTCACCTGTGTAAAAGCAAGGTTTCTTAGGGCAAGGTCCAGTGGGACTAGATTGCCATGTGTCAGCTGCCAACTATCCCACAATCACCTCAAAGTTGCTTAAAGACCTGTTGTGGGATGGTGGGGAATAACCCAGATTGATTTAGCATCTTTTATCTCAACCATTAGATCTTGAGCCCACCACTCTCGCCATCTTAAAACCTTGAGAGGCCCACCAAAGAGACTTGCCACGCAACACGCCCCTGCTATCCCGTACTACCTTTTTCTTGAATAGTTTAATAGTTGTGGGTTGGCGGGCAACCAATGAGAGTTGAGTTGTGGGGCCAAGTCGAGTCCTTAAGAGCTTTTTAAATGCACATGCTTTAAGTTTATTACTTAAAGAGGGGCCATCCCTAGGTCAACATAAAGGGTTATGACTTAATTATTCTCATACCTAGGCTTGGAACATAATGCAAGATTATAACATTTTTCAACCTGCTATACTTAGGAATTAGGCAAATATTTTAGAACGAGCACAACCAGTATTTGCTAGGACAAAAGAGGCTAGTAAACCAATGACACCAATGGCTCAAGTCATGACTTAAATGATTGGGGATGGGTAAACACAAGTCAATGGTCAATTAGAACAAAAGGTTAAGGCCTTTGCATTATTTAGGGTTTTAGGAGGGTGTTAGCCCTAAGAAAGAACCCGTAGCAAATGGAGAGTGACACCCTAACCCTCAAATGACCAGTGAATGACAAAATTTTGAAATGTTACCATGGTACCACTAGAAATTTTTTAAGTCCTATTACCTTTCATGTCTCTTCTTATTTTAGCTCAAATTCAAAGAATGAGTCAAATGCTTAAATAAGAAAAAAAAATTGTATGAAGTATACAAAGTCCAAGCTCTCAAACTTTCACCTCTTTTTGTTGGAGAAAATACAAGAAATTTATATATTTATTTGTTGGGAAAACACAAAAAAATAATATATTATCTTATGGCATAACATAATACTTATTTATCCATGTGTAAGAATTTCCCAAGTTTAAATCATATATTTTAATTTCTTTGATGGATATATATTATATGAATAATAATGATAATAATTATATAACAAAAATTAATTATCATTTTTTATTAATAATGAATATTGTATGAATTATTATATAAAACTATTATAAAATAGCAATTAATATAGTATTATAATATTATAATAAATATAATGTATGTTAATTGAAACAAGTGCCACATAGTGGCTAGTACTTTCCTTTATAGTATTGTAATTATTGTTTTTTAGATTTGATACAAATTATATTTAAGTTTTATTAATGTGAATAAAAATAAATGTAAGTTTTTTTAATTATAGTGTTTTAGTATTGTTAATTCTAAACCATTATCCTAATCCTAGACTTAGACCTATCTATCACCCATGATCGTAACACTATCCATAACTATAAACCTAATTTTAATCACTAACTTTTAAATAAATAATATATTTAATAAATATTATATATTTATATTACAAATTATTATATATTAAATAAATTTTATAAATAAAATAAATATAATATATACTAAAAATAATTAAAAGTTAGATATTGCATGTCGGCAATGTTTTTTCCCTTATTATTAATATAAAATTGTTATAAATTAAAATGATTATTTATTACAAGTTGTTTATTTTAATTATATATATATATTAAAAAATAAAATATATTATATTAAATTGCCAAGTTTAATTCGTAGTAGACACAAGTGCAACTAAATCTCTTACATTCAAATCAATAATTGTTAAATGTTAACAAACCAATGATTATAGATGGTATGATTTTTCCAAAGTCCATGAATGATAGAGTAAACACTTCTAGATTAAACTGTGTATGCTATTTTGAATCAACGTTTCAAACCACACTCAATGATTCATCATAGGAAGAAGATAATGAAGAATATGATTGTAGAAATCACCTTTAAAAGAGTTGAGTGGTGGGAGAGGGTAGGGAGGGAGGAGATTGAAAAACAAAGTAAAAGTGAAAATAGACAAAAAAAAATGATGAAAACATAACAAAACAATGAATAATAAAATAATATGATATAACACAAATAAATGGATCAAAAAAGGTTAAAGATTAAATATTTCAAATGATGAATAAACAACTCTAAGAGAATTATAAATTTGAATTATATAACATTACCAAAATTATTAAAAGAAATGAAGGAAGATATAAAAGAAAATATACTACAATTTAAAACAATAATAATTTAACCAAAGAAAAAGAAAAAAGAAGAGATTATATATAAAATGTAAATTGGAAAAATAAATAAATAATTCAATTAAAATTAAAAAATAGATGGTTAAAATACAAAAAGATTATAATATATATATATATATATAACCTATAATATATATTAATATAAATAGATAAAATCATAACAATTTATATTATATATATTAAAAGAGAACGTACAAAATAAAATAACTTATTATATATATTAATAGAAATATATATAAATTAATATATTACTTGCACAATACAGGTTAACTTATTTATCTACAAAATATTACCTATAATATAAATAGAAATAATATATATAAATTCTATATATATATATATATTATAAAATAGGTTATATATTATATATAATAAAGACTTAAAATAGTATAGGTTATCTTATATACCTATATATTATAGGTTATAATTTTTTTTGAGAACATATATATATATCTTATATACCTATATATTATAGGTTATAGTTTTTTTTGAGAATATATATATATATATATATATATATATTATTGGTAAGTGCTACCTTTATGAAGGTAGCACCCAAATCATTAATAGTTAAGGTGGTTTTTTTTTTTATTTAACATCATTCCCATGCCAGCTGTCTTTGTGTCATTGTCTGTACTTCTATGACTTGACATCAGCAGATGTGACTTAATGTTATGTTCATTGATTTGGGTTTTATTTTGATGTGAAAGTTTCTAGGGTTTTGTTTGCTTCCCGCATTTTAGGTTTTATTGTTTGCTCCTGCTGAGAGTCTTCCCTTCAACTCCACTTTCTTTAGGCTGTAATTCATGCTCATCATTGTTAGCCATGTTTGAGATTTCGCCATTATTGTTTCAACAACAGCAAGATCACGGGTACTTAGAGATGATTCTTGCCTTGTGTCATCCTGAGCTCATGGCGGTGATAGTTCTTTTAAAGAAACATTGTTCAAGATACCATGAATTTGTGTTTTTCGTTTATTTATTTGCTATTTGTACTACAGCCATTGAGAGTCTCTCAAGTCGTTTTCTAGCTATGGATTCACCCATGCGCTTGACCAGTGTAAAGGACCAGCGCACGTTCTTGGGATTAATAACTGATCTTCAACTGAAGAAGGTTTTGAAGGGTGAAGGTCATTTGACTATTAAGGCGGTGAAGTTAGTTTTGGGGTAGAAATTCCTTGCCTCGCAGACTAGGTATCGGGTCAATACCGACATCTCCTCCTGTTTTGTAGCTTCCTTGCTTTATATGCACGTTTCAAAGGCTCAGGTTGAGGAGTTGGCTCAAGAGTTGTTTCTTCCTCATCGACTTTGAAGAAGATAAGGATTTTAAGTGAGGTTGGCTCATTATTGGGCTAGTTTTTGTTCAAATGCTTAAAGTGGTAGTAACCCAATAGTATTCTAGGGTAAGTCTCAAATATGGGACATGAATACTATTTCTTATCACTTGTATAATATGAATTGACATTCAACACACAAAATAATTCTTTACTCCAAATGAATTACAATCTTACATTATTGCATATTGTTTTAAACACTTTAGACCATACAAGCTCTTGATTTGTATAAATGACACATGCCACTTCACATCTAACATAATTGATTCCAAGCTCATAGTGATGTTATGATAACCCCAAGCCACCACTATAACCTTGCATTCTTAATTCTAGCTTGGAACAAGGATATGCACAGTTTTATATATTTATAGCTCCCACCTCCCCTACATTATACACAAGCTCTATAGATTTTCAAAGTTAGTTTATATTGTTTTGGTGAATCAATTTCAACATACTATGCAATATACTTTGCACTAAATGTTTTGACTATTGGCTTGTACTTTACCATAATACAACAATCATTTAGCAATTTTTACTCTTTTGGCTAAAAAAAATATAATGAATTGTTATTACATACACTCATCAATTTAGTGTGTGATGAATGTTATCTTATAATCTTTGGAATAGAAAACTCTAAAGGTACAGGAAAAAGTACTTAGAAATGATTGAAGAACTTTGGTCATTTCTACACAAATTATTTGACATTGTTTAAGCTACTAAACAGTGATCTACCAATCTTTAGAGGTAGACACAAGTGCTTACAAATGAGCAAAGTGAAACTTTAGACATTTTTACTTACAATTATACATAGTTAAACAAGACATACTTGCAAGTAGATATTGAAATTTTTTTTACCTGTAGAACTTAGATAGAATAAATTACAAAGAATATATTTCAAATCCAATCAAATTTGACCGTGATAGAATATATTAAATTGTTTCCTCACATGGAATGCATATTAAGTAGAGATAAATCAAAAAATAAAGAACTTGTTGAAAAAAAACAACAAGCCAAAGGAGAAGGTCCATAAGATAAAAGAATGTGAAATATTTAACAAACAAAATTTCAACCAACTAAGAAACAATGTCTACAAGCTATTCACAACATTTGTTGCAATGAAAGAAGAATGCGATCAAGTATGCAAGCATTAAGAATTCGCAGTAGTCACTCCACAAATCTTTTAGGAAAGAAAAATATGGTTTCAAGGTTTACAATGATAATGATTGCGTGCGAGTAGCCAATTTTTTTTGAACCTTCGGTTGAATCTAGAGAGACATTATGCTATCTAGATTTGATCCATGGCTGCAAACAAATTGGGAAATTCATGCAATCACCAACCTTGTAAACTTTAAGTTCATATTTTCTCTTCTTAAAAAGTTACGCAGTAGCTTCTACATACTCTTGCCACTTACACACTTGATCACATCCTTCTTCCATTGTAGCAAATCCTATACACAACTCTTGCAACTTGTATTTGGTTTGGTTTTGATTTTGTTTGCTCAAATTTTCCCATTGTCTACTCTTGTGGAGTATCTCCTATAGTTTATTGTTTATTTCAACCAATTCTTTGTTTTCTGATTTAGCTCTCCTTGATACAACTTTCATGCCATGAAACAATTTAAAACATTCATCAAAGCTAGCCTTGACTAGAATTTGAATATATTTTTTGAAACTTCTTTCAAATGAAACTCTCCTACAAATTTTTATTGTCTTCATCTGCAGGTATGTCCTCTTTATCCACATCTTTACAATTAAAAAAAATCATCGATCAAAGAAACCATCATTTTAAATCACTTAACACTCTACTAAAACATAACTCTAAGAACTAAAAATTCCCAAAGTTCCTCTTCGCTTATTTTCAAGCCCCTTTCTCCGCACCTTTCTAGCCTACCTTTTCAGAGATTGCAAAATTACACTGACCATACACTATATTCATCAATGCATCTAATAACAACACATTAATTTTTTTTACAAAAAAAGAGTAAAAACTCTCAAATGATTGCTCTACTATCCTAAAGTACAAGCCAATAACACATTTAATACCAAATATCATAATATGCTCAATCTGACACACCAAAACAATCCAAAATGACTTTGAAAATCTATAGACATCGCCTACAATCTTGGGGAAACAAGAGCTGTAAACATAAAAACTATACCCAACATCCTTACCAGCTACAATTATGCAGAAGATAAGGCATAGTGAACTTCCTACCACTCACTTCAAAAAGAAGATTACAATACTTATGTCACCGCACTCTCTGTTAAAGCACTTATCTCAATCAAGTTTCCTCATCCTCATTCAAAACTTGTCTTAGAAGCCAAGAAACCAGAACAACTTCTTTCCAATTCCACCCACTCTAAACTTGAAGGAAAAGGATTCTTTACTCTATAAGTAGATAGCTCCACACACCAGAATTTAGAATATCCCCAATAACACGACACCATCATCTTATTCCTCATTTACCTTGCGAAATGAAAATGCTAATCAGAACTCAAAGAATTGCACTCAATAGCAAAGCCTTCTACTATCATTTTTTTGCGCTAACCGAGAAACCAAATTTAATCTTGTCAAAGCCACTTGGACATACAATGTTTATTTTAAATGACACCTAGCTACATGAAACCATACCTCAACCTAACAAGCAACCCACTCCTTGGCTACATGTAGACCATACCTCAAGCTAACAAGCAACCCACTCAAACAATATGAAATCTACCATAAATCTTATTTCAACTCATAACTGCATCCATGGCATCATCGTCTACAGTAAGGCATGCAGTTTTTCAATATCGAGTTATCAGATAACCCTAGCAACTGTGTATAGCTTCTACATACTGGCTTCTATGGTTTTGTGTGCCCACCCACATAGTGGCATTAAATAAAACAAAAGGTCAGTTATACATACAACCAATTGTTATGGTTTTTTATGCTTATCTATAACAAAGAATGGCCAATCAAAATAGTCACTTGCAAGTTTCTACATTAATCAAAGTCTAAATAATTACCACAACCTACTAAAAACAATTAAATACTATCCTTCAGCTTCCCTTATACAGTTCACAAAAACATCCCTTGAAAACTTAAAGAGGACATACTTGCAAGTAGATGTAGTTGAAAAAAAAATTACCTGTAGAACTTGATAGAATAAATTACAAAGAATTTATTCCAAATCTAATCAAATTTGACTATGATAGAATATATTAAATTGTTTCCTCACATGGAAGGAATATTAAGTAGAGATAAATCAAAAAGTAAGGAACTAGCTAAAAGAAACAACAATCCAAAGGAGAAGGTCCATAAGATAAAAGAATGAGAAATATTTAACAAAAAAACTTTCAACCAATTAAGAAACAAGTTCTACAAGCTATGCACAAAATTTTCTGCAATGAAAGAAGAATGCAATCAAGTATGCAAGCATCAAGAGTTCGCAATAGTCACTCAACAATTCTTTTAGGAAGGAAAAATATGGTTTCAAGGTTTACAATGATAATGATTGCGTGCGAGCAACCAATTTTTTTTTGAACCTTTGGTTGAATCTAGAGAGACATTATGCTATCTAGATTCGAACCATGGTTGCAAGAAAATTGGGAAACTCATGCAATCATCAACATTGTAAACTTTAATTTCATATTTTCTTTTCTTAAAAAGTTACGCAATAGCTTGTACATACTCTTGCCACTTACACATTTGATCACATCCTTCTTTCATTGTAGCAAATGCTATACACAACTCTTGTAGCTTGTTTTTGGTTTGGTTCTGATTTGTTCGCTCAAATTTTCTCACAGTCTAGTCTTGTGGAGTATCTCCTATAGTTTATTGTTTTTTTCAACCAATTCTCTATTTCCTGATTTAGCTCTCCTTGATACAACTTTCATGCCATGAAACAATTTAAAACATTCATCAAATCCAACCTTGACTAGATTTTGAATATATTTTTTGAAATTTATTTCGAATGAAACTCTACTACAAGTGTTTATTGTCTTCACTTGCAAGTATGTCCTCTTTATCCACATCTTTACAATTAAAAAAAAACATCAATCAAAGAAACCATCTGTATACCTTGGAATTCCTACTGCTCTAAATGTGCAAATCTAACTAAGAAACATGAATAACAAAATACCAAGGACACCTCAAGATTAGCCAAAAGAGTGGTTCAACGGAAAGGAATGCAAATAAGATAAAACACAAATATTTTTACCTCCCTTGTTGTTGATACCTCTTTGATCGGCCCTTGTTTTGATTGGTTGTGTGCTCCTTAGATGATTGTTTGAATGACTATAATGCAAGCTTCAATATGCAAAATGATTAACAAAGATGGTTGAATGATTGAAGAAGGCTAGAGAATTCAAATGGACAGCATGTAGTTATGAGAGTGCAAAGTGTGTTGGGAAAGCAAATGGGCAGCATGTAGTTGCTCAAATAAAAAGTGTTGGAAATGCCCTTGAGAAGGGGGTATTTATAGGAGAATTTGAATTCTCTAGAGAATTCAAGGGTCAAGATTGCTCCAACAAGGTCAAGATGAAGGGCTATGGTGGGTTGAGAACCCACAAGCCCTCACATCTTGACATGTGGAGGGTGAAGTGGACAAGAGGATATGAGGTGGAGATGAGTTGTCAAAAAGGTACATGAGGTGGAAAAGGACATGCACCTTGGGGGATGAGAGGATTTCCACAAAAAGGGATTTCTTGTCCCCAAGTGGGAGTGAAAGGGACATTTGAGGAATTTTAGAATTCCTCAAAAATCTACATGGGAAAAGGAAAGGTGGTTGGGGGGATAAATGTGAATTAAAAATTCACATTCCTAGGATGATCTAGAGGATAAAAGGTGGGCTCCAAAAAGGTGGGACTTGGTCACATGTGGAGATTGTGACAAGTCCAAGGTTGGTCACATGTGAAGATTGTGACAAGTCCAAGGCTTCTAGAAGCCTTGGAAGGATGGAATGTGAATTAAAAATTCACATATAAAGGAGGGGAATCTAGGAAGAATAAAAAGGAATTAAAAATTCCTTGGAGAATGATTAGGCTTAATTAATTAGTAATTAGAAGATAAATGAGGATTAAAAGCCAACTTGCAAAAGTTGGAGGATGTGACACATCCTAATCAAGGATTAGGCATGTGCACATCCCTAATGAAAAATTAGGAGATGGATTAGGATTAGATGAAAATGACATGTGAGGAATTAAATAAATGTAATATTTATTTAATTTATTTGAAGAAAAGGGATTAAGGAGGGTAAGGTATTTAATTATTAATTAAAACCTTAGAGATTTAGCAGAATTAACGATATTAATTAAATAATAGTAATATTATTTAATTAACTCAGATAAGAGGATGTTTAGACGAAAAGTGATAAATTTGGATAAATTAAGTGTCCAAATTTGGATGTCTACACCATCATTTTAAATCACTTAACACTCTACTAAAACATAACTCTAAGAACTAAAAATGCCCAAAGTTCCTCTTCGCTTATTTTCAATCCCCTTTCTCTGCAACCTTTGTAGCCTATTATTTCAAAGATTGCAAAATTACACTCACCAAACACTAAATTCATCAATGCATCTAATAACAACACATTAAATTTTTTTACAGAAAAGAGTAAAAACTCTCAAATGATTGCTCTACTATCCTAAAGTACAAGCCAATAGTTAACACATTTAATACCAAATATCATAATATGCTCAATCTGACACACCACAATAGTCCAAAATGACTTAGAAAATCCATAGACATTGCTTGCAATCTTGGGGAAACAAGATCTATAGACATAGAAACTGTACCCATCCTCATTACCAACTACAATTATGCAGAAAATAAGGCAGAGTGAACTTCCTACCATTCACTTCAAGAAGAAGATTATAATACTTGTGTTACCGCATTCTCTGTCAAAGCACTTATCTCAATCAAGTTTCCTCATCCTCGTTCAAAACTTGTCTTAGAAGCCAAGAAACTAGAACTTCTTTCCAATTCCACCCACTCTAAACTTGAAGGAAAATGATTCTTTACTCTATAAGTAGATAGCTCCACACACCAGAATTTAGAATATACCCAATAACACAACACCATCATCTTATTCCTCATTTACCTTGCAAAATGAATATGCTAATCAAAACTCAAAGAATTGCACTCAATAGAAAAGCCTTCTACTATCCCTTTTTTGCACTAACCAAGAAACCCAATTTAATCTTGTCAAAGCCACTTGGACATACAATGTTTATTTTAAATGGCACTTGGCTACATGTAGATAGTACCTCAAGCTAACAAGTAACCCACTCCTTGGCTACATGTAGACCATACCTCAAGCTAACAAGCAATCCACTCAAACAATATGAAATCTACCACAAATCTTATTTTGACTCATAATTGCATCCATGACATCATCATCTACAGCAGGGCATGCAATTTTTCAATGTCAAGTTATCAAATAACCCTAGTAATTGTGTATAGCTTCTAAATACTAGCTTCTATGGTTTTGTGTGCCCACCCACATAGTGCCATTAAAATAAAACAAAAGGTCAGTTATACATACATCCAATTGTTATGGTTTTCTATGCTTATCTATAATAGAGAATATCCAATCAAAATAATCATTTGCAAGTTTCTACATTAATCAAAGTCTAAATAATTACCAGAACCTACTAAAAACAATTAAATATTGTCCTTCAGCTTACCTTATACAGTTCACAAAAACATCCCTTGCAAACTAGGTATGCTTACTCCAAATCAGGCGAATACACTGCTTACACCAATATACTTACAAAAAACTATACAATCCACTATCATATGTCTCCACTACACAAGATAATTAAAAATAAGAAACCACCAAAAGGCTTCATTCCACCGAAAACAATTTGTCTTAAAATATGTTCCATAATCAAAGTATAATCAAGCAAAGTTTAAGAAAAAAATGCTTTTGCCAAAACCAACCTCAGGAACCCTCCAACCCAAAACAATACTACAATTTTATGTCCTAGTTCCTATACATCTGAAACATTCAAATAAAAAAATGTCCATTACAAAGATCTAGACCCAAAACACAAGTCCCCAAACCAATAATTAGAAAAGACATATAATCTAATTTCACAGACTCCAACATTAAATAAGCCTACCGTGCAAAAAATGTGATATGATTAAATTAATATAGTCATAAATTTTATTCGACATATACATGTCAATATATATAATATTATATATCACCTACATTTATATAATAACAATATTATATTATTAATTCTAAATAATAATAATCATCAACTCTATCATTATATATAATCTTCATTGCCAAATTTTAAAATTATTCTCATCAACTATCTCTTCGCCAGTCACACAATGCACAAAACCTAACAAACCTATTATTCTCAAAATCTTGCACTATGCAGACATGTAGCAAAGAGAATCCACCTACGTTTTCCCAAACATAAAAGCTTCCAATCTTATTTATTATTCATTCATAATAAATGTACAATATATCGTGAATAGAAATATTAATTAAATTATTATATATAATAATAAAATACATATACTCAATACTCTGTAAAATATTTCATTTGATTAACTCATCACCAGATGGTCAAGACTTTGCCACATTGCATCATCCCGCACTCCCACCATCAACCAAGGTCCACATACACAACTACCACGGGATTGTGGGGAACGGTCAAGATGTTGCCACATGACACAATAACGACCTTTAGATCACAAGCCCGCCATCTACCTTTACAAAGAACCGCCCACTCCACACACGTGGCACCTTCCTGCTTCCCCACACCAAAATTTCAATGAATATTTTAATATATGTAGGCTTGCGGGCCCAAATCAAAATACTGAAAATGTATGTAATATGGGGCCAAAATAATCCTATTTACATTGAAATCTCTCGATCTGCCACCACCTTGAGAAGCTCAAACCTACCATGCCCTTAAAAATCTCACATCTTTTTAATCCAAACTAAAGAAATAATGCCTACCACTCAAAAAATATAACACACCATTGGTGGAAACAACACCTACAAACACCCTTTTTAACCACTTTACATAAATACCTCATAATCATTATACATACTTAAAAAATATTGTAAAACATACTAAACAACCCTCATGTAGTACAAAAAACAACAAATGTTGGAATAAATTATTACTAAAAAACCACTTGATACTGCACAACACAACTAAAAAAAACTTTTTAATTGTTCAAAAGTACATGCCTCTCTCGAACTACGTGAAGGTTGCAAAAATGACTCAAACATTCACAACTAATCACGTCCTTAATAAATTCCCTTTAAAAAATGTTTCGTTAAAAAATTTGCATCATTGTCCCTCAAAACATAACCAAACCCACAAATTTCACTCCCACAAAATAATTCGCCAACATCATTCACTAAAAGGTACACAAATTATTCGCCCCATTAAGCGATTTGGAAAACAATAGTTCTTTCCTATCAACATGTACTAAAAAGAAAATAGACCTAAAATTATTTCTCTTCATGGAGAGAGCTCTCCTCTTATGAATTACAAGCTTATCTCTCTCAAACCCTAAGTAGAATTGGGCATAGGAGAAATAACATGTTGTAAATGAAATTACGTTTTTAGATTCCTTAATAATTAGGGTTACTAACTATGATTAAGAAAATAAAATAATATTTATTAAGAGAATTTACTCTAGTGTACCATGGTTTATGTGAACCTAGGAAATTAATTTAATAGATGTAATTAGAGGGGGAAATCTTAAAATTTGAACAAACTTAATATTATTTCATTCATCCCAATGTTAGTTGTGTGATAACTAAGGGATGTAATTAAGAATGAGTTGTTGAAATTTGTTTGGAATATTATAAGCATTAAATTTGGGAATTTAAATTATTTGGAAGTTTTTTATTCAAAATTATTTAATTTATTATAAAGTTAAAGTTAGACAACTCAGGTTGAATGTTTGTTAATGTAATCAATTTTAGTGATTTAGTTTTTATTAGGTAATAGGTCTCATCTTAGAGACTTGACCTCTATCATTACACATAGAAAACATAAAAGGGATTATCCTTAGGAGGTCTTCCCATAAGGTATCTTACATGAAGGTACCTAACCCTGTTAGGTTAGCCTCCATCATAGGGTGTGTAGAATGGGTTCTACCACATCCACTTTCACTATTTCCCTTCTTCACATTTAGGATGGCATGCTTACAATGATGTTGCACATGACATGAAATTTAATCAATTGTGCACATTAGTATATCATATGGAGCATGAGATAAGGTGAAAATTTAGTGTATCCTTAGCTGGTCTTCCCATTAGTATATCATTTTTTTAGGTTTTCTATGTGATATACTAATGTCCACACTTGATTCTAATATGTGTTCTATATGTGTAAGTCATGAGGAAGTATAGATCCATACTTCACTCATGTAGATCTATCATGAAAGATCAAGGTGGCTTTGAGTAAGCAGTGGAAGAATACAAAAGATAAATAAAAAAGAAAAGACTAACTAACAAAACATATGTTAGCCATCATATCTCTTGCCAAAGAGATTGTAATTGTTATGCTAGGTTGTACCTATTGTAGAAAAGATATATCCATTAAGGCATTGACTGGGATGATGAATTAAATGATTTAGGCAATAGGTATTAGGTAGTGGGTTGTTTCAATAATGATCCTAGCTTGCAATTTGTCATGAATGTTCTAGGTTTCGATTACTATGTCATTTATTTTTCTTATTTTGTCAAAGACGATTATGATTATGATTTTATTATGGGTGATGATTTTATTATGGATGGGAAAATTTATGGATGGTCTAGGATGATTTTCTTAAAATATTTTCATTTTATATCATGAATAGATATATCTATACCACACTCCAAAAGATGAAGGAAATATAATTATCTTTGATAGAAGAAATTAGAGACATGTGTAGTGATAAAGGACATTAGACCATCCCACCAAGTGAAAAGAGTATTTAGAAGCTAATAGAATGAATGATAAGGTAGAAACCCTAACAAAATAATTGTGTTATGCCTCTAGTAAAACTAGAAAAACTAAAGAAGAAGAGGATCCATATAACTTAGAAGTAGTTGAGGAAAGAGAAAAGAATGTGCTAGAAAATGAATATTTTAATGAAACTTTAAGGAAAAGGTAAGATAACGTAGCCACACAAGAGAACCCCAAACTAACCAAATTGGATATTACCAAGATGAAAGACAAGTAATGCAAGTTACAAAGGTATTAAAAGAGTATGAAAAATTATTTCCTTGGAATTTCACTGATATAAAGGGTATCAAGGAAGAAGTAGGAACAATGTAAATAAAATTAAGAGAATGAGCAAAACCATAAAGGAAAAGAATACATATACTTAATCCCAATGTAAAGACTAGAGAGAGCGATGAATTGGATAAGATGTTACTTGGTGGCATTACAAAACCAGTAGAAGATGTAGAATAGATAAGCCCTATGGTGGTATAACATAAGAAAACTAGTGAAATAAGAGTATGTATTGATTTTAGAGAAATAAATAAGGCTTGCATGCATGATCCCTTTCCAACCCTATTAGAGAATAATTTTTGGAATGAGTAGTAGGAAGGAACATTTAATCATATATAAATGGATTCTCATGATGCCATCAAGTAAGAATTTATAAACAATATTAACCTAAGATCATATTTATGACTAGGTGAGGGCCATTCATGTATAGTATTATGCCTTTTTTTTAAATAATAAAAGTATGGTATTTATTAGAATCATGATCAATGCATTTAAGAACTTCAATCACAATTTCCTAAGATAAAATATTATGCCTTGACTAATGCTATAATAGTGTAGAATCCTACAAGTATCATTAAATTTAAATAAATGCACATTTGTGGCACCTTCCCAAACAATTTTAGGACATGTCATATGCAAGGAAGGTTTAATGGTGGATTCATTAAATTAACTAGTCATAAATAGTCTAACCCCAAAAATAGTAATAAAAGTAAAGACATTTTTTGGACACATAGGTTATAAAAATAATCATTGGACTGATAAAAGAAATCCTAAAAAGGAAAACAAAAACAACTTCTAATAGATAGACCAATACCAATGAGCCTTTGATACATTAAAAAATAGAATAGGGGAAGCCTTGAGCTTAGTCTCCAAGACTAGAACGTTCCTTTCCATGTACATGTGGATTCTTCAAGAATCACAATTGGGCCATTTTTAGCACAACCTAGAGGAAATGAGGGTCACCCAATCATGTACGCCAAATATACAATATGACAAGTTGAGATAAATTACACTATAATAGAAAGATAAATATCAAAAACTTAGACACCACCTTCTAGAAAATTCATATTTATTCTTTACAAATCATGAGTCACTTAAGTATCTAATAAACATATTAGTAACACAAAGAAGAATTTGTAGATGGTTACTTCTATTTCTAGAATTTGATTTCAAAATCATGCAACATGGGAAATCTAACCAATGAATAGACTAGTTGTCTAGGATTAACATTGGGGAAGAGCCAAAACAAGTAGAGGAAGAGTTACTTAGTGCAAGTTTGTTTAGAATAAATGTGTTACTAGAGTAACTTATAAACATAGCACAACCACTATCTATAGGACAATTAAAAGAGAAAAACTCCAAAAATGAAAGACATTATTACGAAAATATTTACCATAAGATACATGTCATAAATAGGGATGAGATTATAAAAAAGAGTTGTGTTAGAACATGAAATAAATAATGTCCAATGAGAATTTCATGAAGGGATATTTAGAGAACACAACTCAAGATAAGATATCAAAAGGAAAGTAAGGCTAGTAGGATTATGGTGGCCTACACTTTTAAAGTATTAAAAAAAATACACAAGTCTGTTAGTGTTTGTACCTTTGAGAGATATTTTCCTAATTAAAATTAAATAAATATTTTCCAAGGCAGGTCGACCTTGAGTTACAAATGATATTTTCTATTCTTCTCTAAGAGGCCGACCTAGATAAGAAAGTCACCTAGACTTGTATATAAGCAAAGTGAAGATCATTCATTTCATCATCAATTCATTCTTATTCCAATTTGCACCTTCAAGAAGAAGTTCACATTTTAGCAGCAGATCACCATCTTTAGAAGCATATCAGATTGCAAGGAGTTTTATATTCAGTTGTATCAAGAGGAGATTCTCATCATTTATTGCATCAAGTTCGCCCTTGAGAAGGGTTTGATTATAAAGCAGATTTTTGCTCTTATTCGTTCTATATATAAGAGAGATTATTTCTTGTTGGGTTTTTCTCCCTCGAGTAGGAGGGTTTTCCTAGTGTATCTTGTTGTGTTCTTTGTCTCATGTGTTGCATTTTTTTTCTTCTTATTTCATTTTTGATCCTAAAACTAACATGGTATCAAAGCCGGTTTAAGACAAGACCTGATTAGATTTGTGTAAGCATTAAAAGTCGCATCCTTGGAGATATTCGCCTCCCTCTCACCCATCCAGACAAATTAACAAAGAAGGAAAATTTAGTTGTTGTCTTCTCTAAGTTACAGATCATTCCAGCCGCTTGAAGACAAATCCAACATGGAATTTACATGACCTAAGAAAGGTTGAAGGTGTCACTAGTATAGCCGCTAAGTTGTGGTTTTGTAAGAGTGAAAAATACAATCAACGTATATTGTGACTAGCTTGATTTATGACTAAAAACCATATATGTCCCAAATCACAACATATAGAATGAAGTAATGAATTATAAGTTGGAATCACAATTTTAATTTCATGTTATATGAATTTTCTTGCTGAACCATTTCTCATAAGGGAAGTCATGAATATTCAAGGTGCGGATAAGGACAAGAGTTTGACATAAGACAAATTGTGGGAGAACAATGAAATATGTCATCAAGAGTATTTGATGCCATCTATTGAATATTATAATTCAGACCATTAATCACAAAAATTATATAAATCGCGTCATGGAGTTCCTGCCGCCACCTTCACCTGTCGGGAGCTGCTTGATGTAGCAAGTGCGATTTATTAATATTCGAAAAAGGAAAATCATGGTCTTCATTGAAGGAATCAGGAGAGATATAAACCATTGCTGAAGATTATTGCATTGCTTTGTCGGGAGCTGCTAGTCAATAAGACAAAGAAGTGGCAATCTATTAAAGTAGCTGCCACTTAATATTGAATTCAGGACCAAGGAAGATTGGAGACTATGTTTTGAATCCGTGTTGCCATCGTGTCAACAACTAAGCCACCAAGTCTTGGAAAATCGTGGAGCTTTAGGAGAAGTCTGATAGTAATCGTTGCTGAAAAGGAAATTGGGGAAATTGGTAATTGTTGGGTCATATATTTCAATTGGTTCGTGTCCTTTAATAGATGCGGGTAAGGGATATACATATATGTTGTAACCTCCTTTCGCAAGCCGTGGGTCTTCACTTTAGGGTGCCTGAAACTTGGAGCCGTGATTATTAAAGGAGATCATGGTAATTGAATTGCTCATATCCATCAGGATTACTGGGACTTCCTAAGTGTAGCTCGATGTCATACATCATCAATGGTTGGGCGTTTTACCCAGGACGGATCGAGGAGCATAAGGATGATGAGAGATTGCATAAGGAATTCAAGGGGAGAAAGAGCTTGATGTATCCTGTGAGGAAGTCATGTCGACTGAAGAAATGAACAACATGGAGACATTGCTTGCAGCTTTGGGCCTGAGCTAGTAGTGCATAACTCTCTTGATTCTTCACTCGAGGGCACAAGGTTGGGTCAACCTTGGATGGAGAATTTGCGATCAGTTTCTTCAAAGAGGAGGAAATGACATTAAGAGGGAATCAAATTATGAGAATTCAAGACTCAAGTTCAGATCATGTCCAAGAAGAAAACGCAGGTCCTAAGTCCCATCAATGGAGGGGACTTCACTTCCAAAGGATTTATTTGCAATCAATCTTTGAGGTAGGGATCAAGAGGGAGTTATGTGACTCACTGAGAAGAAGTGAAGGTGTTAGCTAAGTGGGTTGCAGTGTTTGGAAGACCTCTTCAGCTGTAGAGAACAAAATTGCACAAGACAGTCAATTTGGATTTGACATTGGTAGCTCTACAAACCAATTCAAAATAGGGTAATCTGGGATCAGGTCGAGAAGGACAGTCCTAAACTCTTGCAAGTTAGTAGTGCCAAAGGTGTGCATTAGAAACCATTTCTCTAAGGCAAGCGTTTCAAGCAATCTTGGACGAGGAGGTTAGAAGGTTGATGCAAGTACTTGGAGCTTCAGAGGGAGTCACATCATCATGAAGATTTGTTGTAATGTATATTTCTCTGAGATGGAGAAATATGAGGTGAAAGCCCCTGTGGTATATATTTCTTTGAGATGGAGAAATATGAGGTTAAAGCCCTTGTAGTGTATATTTCTCTGAGACGAAGAAATATGAGGTGAAAGCCCTTGTAGTGTATATTTCTCTGAGATAGAGAAATATGAGGTGAAAGCCCTTGTAGTGTATATTTCTCTGAGATGAGAAATATGAGATGAAAGCCCTTGTAGCGTATATTTCTCTGAGATAGAGAAATTGAGGTGCGAGCCCTTGCTCATCTCTGAGACTAAGATGAGACGTCATGTTGAGAGACTCCATGACGACATCATGTTGAGAGACTTCGTGATGAACCCTTTGTACTTGTGTTTTTCCACACATGGGAGTAGCCATGGTGGACGTCATGTTGAGAGACTCCATGACGACATCACATTGAGAGACTCCGTGATGGACACTTGTACGTGTGTTTCTTTCCACACATGGGAGTAGCCATGGTGGATGTCATGTTGAGAGACTCCATGATGACATCACGTTGAGAGACTCCGTGATGAACTTTTTTTTGGGTGTAACCATTGTGGGTATCATGTTGAGAGACTCCATGACAAGGTTATCTAGAAAATACCTCCCTAGCTAAGAGGGAGTGTTAGTGTTTGTAGCTTTGAGAGATATTTTCCTAATTAAAATTAAATAAATATTTTCCAAGGAAAGTCGACCTTGAGCTACAAATGATATTTATTATTTTCTATTCTTCTCTAAGAGGCCGACCTAGATAAGAAAGTCACCTAGACTTGTATATAAGCAAAGTGAATATCATTCATTTCATCATCAATTCATTCTTATTCCAATTCACACCTTCAAGAAGAAGTTCACATTTTAGTAGCAAATCACCATATTTAGAAGCAAATCAGATTGCAAGGAGTTTTATATTCAGTTGTATCAAGAAGAGATTCTCATCATTTATTGTATCAATTTTTTCCTTGAGAAGGGTCTGATTGTAAAGAAGATTTCTACTCTTATTCGTTCTATATATAAGAGAGATTATTTCTTGTTGTGTTTTTCTCCCTTGAGTAAGAGGGTTTTCCCAGGGTATCTTGTTGTGTTCTTTGTCTCATGTGTTGCATTTTTTTTTTGCTTATTTTATTTCTAATCCTAAAATTAACAAAGTCAATGTGTTATTTTACAAAAGGGTAGGGAAACCTACCACAAGAGATGAAAAGATTTTGCAGTCAATGATAGCACACACCCCATTTGAGAAATGGGAAACTTACTTTGTTAGACCTGTTGACCCCATAATGAATAAGTAAAAATAAGGTTCATTATAGTAGGAATTCTATATCTCACAAAATGGGAAGAACATAAAGAAAAAAAAGAATATACTAGTTGGGATATTACAAAGTTCATTTACTAGAATATGATGACATTATTTTGATTTGATTTTCCTCTCAATATAACTTATGATCAAAGAAAATATTTTGTCAATAAATTTAATTATGGAGCTACTAAACACCTTCATGATCACACACAACAGAAGTAGACCCTACCACCCTCAAGAAAATGGATTAAGAAAGGAACTAAATAAAATTATAGGCACCACACATACCAAAATGTGTAACAATAATACCACTTATTAGGACATTAAGCTACCGAAAATATTATGGGTTTAAAGAATAAGATAGTAGCTATATTTTCCCTTTCAAATTAGAATATATAATTGATGTGGTACTGCCCATCCAATACATTATACCAAACTTAATGTTAACTAGTAAATTAAGGTTGAATGAAGAAATATATTTACAAGAAAAACTAATGGAATTAGAAAAATTAGATTAAAAAATATATTTACCATGGTTTAGAGATGAAAAAATTCTTGGAATGATGAAAATTGCAAGCATAATACTTTTCAAATTGGTGATATAGTTATTCTATGTGATAGAAAATTTAAAAACAATGGAAATTGTAGATGTTATGGTTAAGACCTTATAAAATTATCAAAATAATTAATTTTGGAACTTTCAAACTAGAAATACTTAAAAAAAACTAATAAATGAATATTTAATGATACACAAATTATCATGATGGAATGTAAGAATGATAAAAAGACAAAAAATATCATATTTTATATCATATTATAATTTAAACATAAACAAGAACAATCTAATGAAAAGACTCATATAAAAAATAATAAATGCACAACACAAAAAACCTATAAATCCAATACATTAGCATTGCTGCAGTCTTTGTGTTTATTCAAAGACAAATAAATCCAACACATGATGAAGAAAAAAATCAATTTTAGAAAAAAATGCTTATAAGTGTGCATCACAGAGAAAGAAGTTAGAATAGAGTTCAAGAGATAACTATTAGAAAGGAGGAGGATGGAAAGAAAGAATAACTGCAATAATGGCTACTCCAATCCTTATCAATGGTATACAAAACCCACAACCAAAAACAAGAAATATCCAAGGAAAAAGAAAAATAAAACTTACATTAATTTCTCCCTAGCTGTGTCATGATCTTAGGCCTATGACTTTTTGTTTTCAGCTTGCAAGTTGTTGATGTATTCAACGTTAGTCGCTACCTTCCAACCTAGATTGATTTCAATTAAATCATAGCCTTATGACTATTTAATTGGAGAAATCGTCTTCATGAAAGAAGTTGACATTCATTGATGATTAATAATTATTGAAGAGTCACGTCTTCTTATGAAGGTGCTATTTGATCCAAGGCCGACATTATGAAGAGACAAAAATTATTAATGAAGCCGACCTTTCTTGTATGAGCACGATTTCTTTGAAGAGGCACATCTCTCTATGCTGGAGCCGACTTGTTATTTTGGAGAGTCACGTCTCACTTCCCTTTTGTATTTATAGTCACTGCCTCTCTCATTGATGATGATCTATTCATTCATCATATTATTCTTGTCAAGTTCGTGTTCTTACAAAGTGCAAATTCTTCATTAAGGCAGTTCGATAGAGGCTGAGTTTTCTCCAGCATATTGTCTCTTATATTGCTATGTTGCATCATTTATTGGTGCTTGTATTTGGGCTTGAAATTCAGCCTCTTGTAAGGAGATCGTCATTGTAATAATTCAATATATAAGTGATATATTGTTGCTGGGTTTTTCTCCCTCAAGAGGAGGGTTTTCCCAGGGTATCTACTGTGTTATTGTGTCTGATTTGAATTAATTTTCTATGCATTAATCTGATCACTAAATTTAACATGGTATCAGAGTGGGTTTGAGGAGATCATGATCAGATTTGTCCAGCGATACTCTACTCTCTTATTTATATTTCTTTGTCTATCTATACCTTAGTCAAGATGGTGAATGGGCTTAAGATTGAGGATAAACTCGAGGGAGCATCCAACTTCACATCATGGAGATTCAAGATCATGCTTACCTTGCAAGAGAATGACTTGGGTGAGTTTGTGGAGTCTAGTGTTCCTAAACCTGAGGAGGAAGAAGAAAAGTTGCAGTGGAAGAAGAAAGATATCAAGGCAATGAAAATGTTGGTTGATTATGTTAAGGATCATATCATTCCTATTGTCTCTAAGTTGAAGACGACAAGAGACATGTTTAAAACATTGGAAGAAATGTACGAAATCAACAATACCAACTGGGCACTTGCACTAAAGCAACAACTACACCATGTGAAGATGGCGAAAGGAGAATAAATGATTGCATACTTCATGAGGATTTCAGATTTGAGAGATCAGCTCTCAACAATTGGCCATATGGTTGATGGCAAAGACTTGACCATGCTTGCTCTCAATGGTCTTCCTTTGTCTTGGGAATCCTACATTCAAGGAATCAGTGCAAGATCAAAAATTCCTAAGTTTGATTGTCTAAAGGCAGATTGCATTCAAGAAGAATCAAGGTTGATGGCTAGAGGCATTGGTCAAAGTTCAAAGAATGAAGATATTCATGTTCTCGCTTCCCATGCTTTGAAGAAGAAATGAAAAGATGGATATAAAGGTTTCTTCAAGAGCAATCGAGATAAGCGAAATGATGATGCCCTCGCCTTCAAGAAGAAGAGAGACATGTCCAAGATTCAATGCTTTAGGTGTGATGAGTTTGGCCACTTTGCTAAGCATTGTCCATCTAGACCTAAGCAACAAGCCACCATTGCAGTTGTTGATGATGCTTCTCTGTAGAAGGATTCATGTGAATACTTGTTCTATTTAGCATTGTCAAGCAATGTACCTATAGATACCAACAGTTGGCTGATCGACAGTAGTGCTTCTCGACACATCACTAGATTTAAGGAGCACTTATCAAGTTTGGTGGAGAAAGATTCTTTCGAACAAGTCATTATCAGAGATGATGTTGGCTACTCCATGAAAGGGATTGGGACCTCTACTCTTCATTTGGATTCCAACATTACACTTCAGTTAAGGGATGTTCTTTATGTTCCAGGAATCAAGCATAATCTCATCTCAATTTCAACTCTAGAAGATAAAGGATATCAAGTTGCCTTCTCCAAAGGAAAATTACTTGTGTGGATGGAAAATTCCATTTTCAAGGATGCTCAAGTAATTGGTGTTAGACATGAAAACCTCTATAGGCTATGTACGCATCCACTACAGGCATAAGTTCATGATTCTTCAAGCTTATGTGATCTTTGGCATCAAAGATTGGCTCACCTACACTTCCGAGCCTTACCTATCATGGAGAAGATGGTCACGAGACTTCCTAAGTTCAATCAGGAGCATGAAGGAACCTACAAAGGATGTGCTATGGGTAAGAATTCAAAAGCTCCATTCCATAGTAGAGAAAGTAGATCTAAGTGTATTTTAAACCTTATTCATTCTGATTTATGTGGACCTATGTTTGTTCCTTCTTTGAGTGGTTTCTTGTATTATGTTCTTTTTATTGATGACCACTCTAGAAAGACTTGGATCTATTTTCAGAAATCTAAAGAGTCAGAGGAAGTGTCAGAAAGGTTCAAGGAGTTCAAAGCTCTAGTAGAGAATCTTTCCGGTAAAAGAATCAAGATCCTCAAATCTGATAATGGAGGAGAATACACCTCTGGTAGCTTTTGAAATTTCTATGTTGATGCTAGGATTAAGAAGGAGTTTTTTGTTCCGTATAATCCTCAACAGAATGGTGTTGCAGAGAGAAAGAACAGGATGATTGTGGAAGCAGCGAAAGCCATGATTCATGACCAGGATCTACAAACCTTCTTATGGGCAGAAGCTTCTAGGACTGCAATATATGTTCAGAATAGAAGTCCTCACAAGGTCTTGGAGAATATGACTCCGGAAGAAGCCTTTATAGGGAAGAAGCCTGAGGTTAGTCATTTGAGGATCTTTGGATGTCCTGTCTATGTTCATGTTCCAAAAGAAAAGAGAACTAAGTTGGAGCCTTTTGGCAAGAAGGGAATATTTGTGGGCTACAATGAGACATCAAAAGCCTACAGGATATATGTTCCAGGCCATAAATTGATTGAAATCAATAGAGATGTCACATTCGAGGAAGATGTTGCATTTAGAAGATCCAAGGGAACTCATGTGGAGATTGACTATGATGAATCTCCTCAGGATATGGAAGTTAACCATACTCTTGAGATTCAGAGGGAGACTTCAAAATCGAAGGAAGATGTTGATCTAGTTGAGCCCTTGGAACCTACTGATGGGCCTACCGATATAGTGATTAGAAGAAAGAGACCTCTTTGGGATAGGAAAACTATGCAAGAGGCTAAAAGGTTCGCAACTCCTAGAGGTACATTCAGAGAAAGTAAAAGGCCACATAAGTTCTCCAGTTATGTTGCCTTGATGAGTTAGATTATTGATTCTGAGCCTTCTAGTGTGGAGGAAGCTTCCAGTCAACAGGTTTGGAAAGATGCTATGTAAGATTTGTGGCTCGTGGGTTTTCACAGAAAGAGGGAGTTGATTATGAAGAAACGTTTGCTCCTGTTGCTCCCTATACTTTTGTCAAGACTATCATTGCCATTGTTGCATCTAGAGGATGGAAGATTCATCAAATGGATGTGAAGAAAACTTTTCTAAATGGTGTGATCGAGGAAGAAGTTTATATTGAGAAACTTGATGGGTTCAAGGTACATGGGAAGGAATCTCATGTTTTCAAGCTGAAGGCCTTGTATGGTCTTAAGCAGGCTCCTCGTGCATGGTATGAAAGAATTGATCGTTACCTGTCAAGTTTGGGCTTCTTGAAGAATGATGTTGACTCTAATCTGTACTTTAAGGTAATTGATGGTGAAGCATTGATTTTGGTTTTATATGTTGATGATTTGATTCTTACTGGAGAAGAGCACTTAATCATCAAATGTAAGAAAGAGTTGGCCTCTGAGTTTGAGATGAAAGACCTTGGGCTTATGCATTACTTCCTTGGCTTAGAAGTCTGACATAAACCAGATGGGATGATTCTAAGTCAAGGTAAGTACACCATTGATATACTTAAGAGGTTTGGTATGATGGATTGCAAATGCATGTCTACACCTATGGAGACCAACCTACATAAATTGAAGGAGGCTACAGCTAGTTCAGACTTGGTGGATCCTACAATGTACAGACAACTGATTGGGTCCTTGATGTATCTAGTTAACACTAGACTAGATATCTGTTATGCTGTGAGTGCACTTAGTCAGTTCATGTGTGAACCGAGACAGATACATCTTGTTGCAGCTAAACATATCCTGAGATACTTGCGTGGCACAGTTGGATATGGATTGAGATATTCTTCAGATGTTGATTTGGAATTGCACGGTTATATTGATTCTGATTAGGCAGGGTGTGTCACAGATTGGAAGAGCACCTCTGGATGTTGCTTCAGTTTGGGATCTGTTATGATTTCCTGGTGCAGTAGGAAGCAGTCATCTGTAGCATTGAGTACAACAGAGGCAAAATATATTGCAGCTTGTATGGCAGCTCAGAAAGCAATGTGGCTTCGTAAGCTCCTTGTAGGATTGTTTGGACAATCAATGGAGCCTACTATCATTCATTGTGATAACCAGAGTTGTGTGAATCTTTCTGTCAATCCTTTGTTTCATGATAGAACCAAGCATGTTGAGATAAAATACCACTATATCAGAGATATGGTATTGAGGAAGGCTATACAGTTGAGGTATATCAATACTGATGAGAAGATGACATACATTCTCACCAAGCCTCTCTCTAGAATAAAGTTTGTGTACTTTCAAGATAAGCTTGGTATGGTGGAGAATCCAGCCTTAGTTGAGAAAGAGTCTCAGTATCAGTGATCCTCTGTAATGAGTTCTTCTCAATGAGAGAAGTTCAAGGTGAAATCTCTTGATTAACAAGTTCTTCTATGTGAGAGAAGTTCGAGGTGAAATCCCTCGACTAACGAGTTCTTCTCTGTGAGAGAAGTTCGAGATGAAATCCCTTGATTAATGAGTTCTTCTCGATAAGAGAAGTTTGAGGTGAAATCCCTTGATTGCACCCTCTGAGAGAGTCATGGTGGATGTCATGTGTGTGACTCCATGACAACATCACGTGAGAGAGTCTATGATGATTTTCTTGTACTTGTGTTTTCACCCTCTAGGAGAGCCATGGTGAAAGTCATGTTGAGGTGACAACATCATGTAAGTGATGAACACTTGTACATACCATATATGGTTGTAGCCATTATGGTTGATATCATGTTAAGGTGATATCATATATCATGATGAGGTATTCTAATTTTCCACTTATGGTTGTAGCCATTGTGGTAGACATCACGTTGAGATGACATGTCTTGTGCAGCTGGAAGTACTCTCCCTAGCTGAGAGGGAGTGTTGATGTATTCAGCGTCAGTCGATACCTTCTAGCCCAGATTGATTTCAATTAAATCATAGCCTTGCGACTATTTAATTGGAGAAATCATCTTCATGAAATGAGGCGACATTCATTGATGATTAATAATTATTGAAGAGTCGCGTCTTCTTATGAAGGTGCTATTTGATCCAAGGCTGACATTATGAAGAGACAAAAATTATTAATGAAGTTGACCTTTCTTGTATTAGTGCGATTTCTTTGAAGAGGCACATCTCTCTATGCTGGAGCCGACTTGTTATTTTGGAGAGTCACGTCTCACTTCCCTTTTGTATTTATAGTCGTTGCCTCTCTCATTGATGATGATCTATTCATTCGTCATATTATTCTTGTCAAGTTCGTGTTCTTACAAAGTGCGAATTCTTCATTAAGGCAGTTCGATAGCGACCGAGTTTTCTCCAGCATATTGTCTCTTATATTGTTGTGTTGCATCATTTATTAGTGCTTGTATTTGGGCTTGAAATTCAGCCTCTTGTAAGGAGATCATCATTGTAATAATTCAATATATAAGTGATATATTGTTGCTGGGTTTTTCTCCCTCAAGAGGAGGGTTTTCCCAGGGTATCTGCTGTGTTATTGTGTCTGATTTGAATTAATTTTTTGTGCATTAATTTGATCATTAAATTTAACACAAGCAACACTCAAACACAAGGGATTTTAAGACATGAATTGACCCTGACAAATGAGTGAGCTCCATCCATATGTTAATGTGTGACTAGTGATGAATAGCAGGGCCGCGTGGCTTATACCTCTATCCTTCCACTTCATGCTTATCCATGAAACACAGTAAAAACAATAGATAAATCCAGCGAAGAAAACATCTTCAAACATGTAGACTCATGAAAGAGATTGTGCAAACAAACAAGAATAAAAGAAGAACAAAACTTGAAAGTCTTACTCTTCGTGGAGGGAGTTCTCCTCTTTTAAATTACAAGCTTATTTCTCTCAAACCCTAGGTAGAATTGGGAATAGGAGAAATAACATGTAAATGAAAATAGGTTTCTTTTGGATTCCTTAATAATTAGGGTTACTAACTATGATTAAGAAAATAAAATAATATTCATTAAGAGAATTTACTCTATTATACTATGGTTTATGTGAACCTAGGAAATTATTTTAATAGATATAATGAGAAGGGAAAATCTTAAAATTTGAAGAAACTTAATATTATTTCATTCATTTCAATGTTAGTGTTAGTTGTGAGATAAATAGGAGATGGAATTAAGAATGAGTTGTTGAAATTTGTTTGGAACATTATAAGAATTAAATCTAGGAATTTAAATTATTTTGGAAGTTTCTTAATCAATTTTTTTTAATTTTTTATAAAGTTAAAGTTAGACAAATCAGGTTGAATATTCGTTAATGTAATCAATTTTGTGATTTAGTTTTTATTAGATAATAGATATCGTCTTAGAGACTTGACCTCTATCATTACACAAAAAACTTAAAAGGGATGATCTTTAGGAGGTCTTCCCATAAGGTATCTTACATGAAGGTACCTAACCCTATTAGGTTAGCCTCCATCATGATGGTTTTTTTTTGGTTTTTGGTTTATTTGATATTTTTGGATTTTGAAATATTTAATGTTTTTTGGGTTTTTGGAATATTTGATGATTTTTTTGGTTTTTTTGAATATTTAATGTTTTTAGATTTTTGGAATATTTAATGTTTTTGGGATTTTTGGGATATCAATGTTTTTTGGTTGTTTGGAATATCTAATGTTTTTGGAGTTTTGGAATATTTAATGTTTTTGAGATTTTTGAAATATATAATGTTTTTGGTTTTTTTCAATTTTAAAGTAACAAGGATCTAATCCTATGATTAAGTTTAAAAAAATTATTCGTTAGGTGTAGGATCATTTTATTATGATACTAGGTGGGTTGGATAATACTAGACATTGGTAAATTACCAAGCCATGCTAGGTGTATAAGCAAAATTATGATATGTAGGTGGGCATGGATGAAATGTTGATGGAATAGATAAGAACATGATAGATGGTAAATGGTTTTTACTAAACTTGGCACTTGTGAATAGGTTTTCACCATGGTACTCATCCAAAGTGCCATTGAAGTGGTTTTCGGTTTTCACTAAAGGACAATTTTTATCTTTACTTTTTTGTTTTTGGATTTTGATAAACATGATGCCTATAAATTTTTTTTCACCATGATACTTTCACAAGGCACCATCGAAGTGGTTTTCACTATTGGATGGATTATTTCTCTTTACCTTTTTTCCTTGGTATACCTTGAGGGTTAAGCATGAAACTTCTTGAGGTGACTATTGCTGACGAGATCTTTTAAGGGCTCATCTTCAAGTTTTGAAAGTTGGTAAGCTCCTGACCCATAGTTCATTATGACGACAATTGGCCCCAACCAGTTAGGCTCAAATTTTCCCTTGTTGTCTTGATCTAGTTGATTCTTTTGATTTTATTTAAGGACTAGATCACTTACTTCAAATTTTGGTTCTTGATCCTTTTGTTGTAACTACGATGAAGACAATTTTGGTAGGCATGTAAATGATTCGATACACTAAGATGTGTTTCGTCTAACTATAACTCATGTAACTTGGATATTTAGTAGTCTTTTTTATCAAAAAGATATTGTAGTGACACCCTTAAACAAGGGAGTTTAACCTCAATATGAAAGATTGCTTTGATGTCATAGACTAGGGAATATGGTGTAGCACCCATAGGTGTTCAAATGCTAGTATAATAGGCTCATAAGGTGGGATTGAGTTGGATGTGCCAGTCACAACCAACATCATTAATTGTCTTCCTTAGGATCTTGATGGTTTTGTTAGATGCTTCAACTCGACTATTGCCCTGCGAGTAATACTATGTGGAAAAATGGTGTTGGATATGGAATAATGAGCAATTACTATGAACATCCTAATTTTTGAAGCGTGTATTGTTGTTTGTGATGATGGCATGGGGGACACCATACCAAATAGTTACATAGTTAAGGATGAACTTCACTATCTATTTACCGATGATGTAGGCTAATGAGATGGCTTCTATCCATTTTATAAAGTATTGTGGTGGTGATAATGAAATTATGGTTGTTAGATGAGGTGGGAGTAATCTTCCCTATGAGGTTGAGTCTCCATTGTGAAAACGTCCAAGGAGTAGTAATGGGTTGCAACTCTTGGGTTGGTGAGTGAATGAGATCTCCATGATGCTAACACTGTAGACATTTCTTCACAAACTAATATGCCTCTTGATCCATAGTAGGCTAATAGTGCCCCATTATTAATAGCTTTTTAGATGTTAGAATTGTGAAAAAAAACAAACGTAGGATCAAACAACAAATTAAAACGCCTTCCATGCAAGAGAGCTACAAATAATAATCTTCTATATCCTCAACTAGAAAACTTACTGTTGACATTTTTGTCAAAGGTCATTAGGAAAGGATAAAGGGGGTTCTCACAAAATTGAATGAAAAAATTTAAGATGAGAAAATAATAAGTTTTGGCCATAGTTGAGGGTTAATAATTCCAAGGAGGAAAAGGTCAAAAGTTACATCAAACGCTTAATTAAAAGATTGGAGGGAAAAAAAATGAGGTTGTTTTTCTGTTATTCTTTCATTCATGTTGGAAGAGACACTCGAGGGTATCAGGTAAGTGCCATTAAAGGACACTTAGAGAAACAAGGACACACAAGACAGATCTTGACCTACGTTGTAGGAAAAAATGAGGGAGTTTGGCACACAACTAAAGAGTTGAAGAAGTACCAAATTCATTTATTTTTGTCCACATTGCAACAAAAGAAGACACCTCCACAATGAAATTTTAGTGTGGTGATCTTCTATACTGTGCCAGGTGTGTCTCCTTTTATTGAGGATTGATGTTGTTGAAGTTTTCTTTTAAACACAAGAGTTCACAGAGCAATGAAAGAGCACATGGTTGTGATCTTTAGTTAATGTTGTTTTGACAAGGAAAGTTACCTTGTTTGTCTCTTCCAAGGTCCTCATGGTATAGGAAAGACTTCAATGGTTGGAATTTTTTGTGGGAGGAATAGTTAGATAGGCTAGGAGGGTCTAATCTCTACTCAAGAATGTTGTCTTAGCTCCATTTATCATTGACAAATGTCATATGCCAGTAATTTGCAATATGGACATCATTCTTGAAGTGTCTAGAGGAACCACCAGCTTCTGTTGCCTTCATACTTGTCACTTTTAGCCCAGATAAATTACTTAACACTATTGTTTCTAGGTGTCAAAAATATCTCAAAAGCCTAGAATGTTCTTATGATCTTTTTATCATCTATTGTTATGAGTTATGAGAAGGATTCCAAGCCTGGAGGTGATGAAGCACAACCAACCCAACTCCAATTCATGAAGAGATATCATTAACATTTTTCCAAAATACCAATGGAAAGTCTACGTAACCATTATTTCTCTTTGATGAAGGAAATAGTTTTTGCAAAGGAAAAAGGTCAATGCATTAAAGGTGAAAAGATGTAAGGACAGTTCAATCATTATTTTAGTGGGCTCAAGTATCATTACCATTTTGGCCCTTTAAATTCTCAGACCATCTATCTTAGTTGTGCATGGTTGGCACAAGACATGTCACAAGGCATGCAATAGTAGAGTACGTGGTTGTAGTGATAAGCTAATTCCTGTAAAACAAATTAGACAATACTAATTGCTACTCTTTTAGTGTCTACCAAACAGTGTTGTTCCTCGGGTAATTGAGAATGGTGGTAAATTAACTTATTTCTATTTTATGGAACTCACTTTGTTCTCAAGGAAAAGGCCATGCAAGAGTTCAAATAAATGCACAACCATGAGTTGACAGTCTAAAAAGAAAAGTGCCAATAAAGAATGAGGATAGTCAATCCCTTGGTGAATAAGGAAACAAACTATGGATTATATGAAAGAAAACAAAGGACAATCCTTTAAAAGATTAGAAATTTAAAGGATAGACATAAGAATTCTAATGTTTCAATGGAAAAAAGATGTAAGAGTCAAATATAGCTTGTCAAAGGTGGTTGGGACAAGAGTATTATGTAGGATATTATGCTTCAATGTTGATGCATCAATGTTTTTTACAAAGGAGTGAGTGACTATCAAAATCATGTCAAAGAGAACAATGATAAGATAAGGACAATGATCATGTAAGCCAAGAAAAGAACAATAGAGGATATCATGTTGCTGATGAAGAACACAAATATGGATGACATCTTTTCCAATGAAGAGGAAGGGCATATGTTTACCATGAAGATGACAACATCAAGCCACCAAGAAGGCAGATTTGAAGCATATGTGGGTAAAGAGCAACCAAGTGGTCTTGAAACCTAAAGGGACAACACTATCACCTTGAATTCAAGGAAGGGCATGATAGCCCCAATCATGAAGGGACTGTTCTTGATGTTGCACATGAGCTAGACAATTATGGTTGCCCAACACCGACTATGAAGTACTAGCTTATTAGAGTAAGGGGACTAAATGAAGGTTGCCAATGGCTAGGAAAGGTTTGAAGATGTTCATTTTGTCATCTTTTGTGCTGTTATAAATGAATATGACCATAACATGATTTTGAACAAAGGTAAATAAACAAGGATGGGCAGATTTTTTACACAGATGATGGAAAGTATCTTAAGAGTTGTAAATGTTGCTATTTATTCAAGTAATGTTACATTCTTAGGACAATTTATAAAGCAAATGGTTCTTATAGACAAGTATTATCAAGCAAAGGAAATAATTCTACATGCTTACCAAAACCATAAAGCATTGATAATAGCAACAATTTTCATAGACAGTTTGGTTTCTATTTATTTCTTATGAAAATTTCTACATGGATGGTTTATGGCTGAGAACATGAATGGCTTAGATATCATGTTTTGTTCTATACTTTTCCACATCAAGGATTTCCAATGTCTTTGAGGGTCCCAAGACTTTAGATTCATCTTTACAATTACTCTTAATCATGGGTAGTCACAATAATAGTGGGATAGGGAAATCTTGAAGAGTAATGAACAATGATAAAGGTTCCAGATGCTTAGCATTATTCATGGGTTTCACTCTAGGCTTGTTTAGTTTGCTAAGAAGAGAGCAACGATAGTTAAAAATTAGTGTTTCAAGGGAATTCATGACAACCATGAATGAGGAGGACAGGTACATAATGATCCTCAACTAGAAAACTTACATAATGAAAAGCTTCCATGAACCTCGAACATCTATATAATGAAGGAGAGGGTTATAAGAGTAAAACCTAAATGATAAAGGGATTAGATCATGACAAGTGTCAACATCCCATGTGATGAGACATAATGATCTAATATTAGCTCACTCTAGTAACAAAAAAAAGAACCGCTAAGTTTTGCTTAAGTTCATAAGAAGAAATTAGTGTACTAATCAATTAAACATTAATTAATTATTATCTAATACATGAGTATTGTAACACCCCCTTAAGTTAAAACTTAGGGAGTATCTAAAACTCCTAAAAAGTGAATGCATAAAAAGAAAAGAATGTGTGATGGGTTCCAAAAAATAAGGCTTGATTAGGTACCCATGTACAAACAATATGATCTCTCGCAACTGGAGAAAAGAAGAAAATATCATGGGAAAAAATCCTCTCCAAAAGAGAGAAAGGCGAATGCAGGACTAAGAATCCTTCAAAACAATGTCCCCAAAAGAATAGGAACATGTAGAACATTGTTGAAGCATGAAGAAGCTATAGAAAACTATCGAATGATGGCTACTATAGTGTTGAAATGAAGAACCTCCTCTAAAAAAGATTATGACCAGGATCAAGAAGACAATAATCTACATGAATTCCCCCAATGACACTAGTCGAATTAGATGGAAAACAAAGGCAAAACATCTAGAAATTTAAGATACAAATGACACATGAATTTGCATGAGTGACCCCAACGACACTACTCAACAATGCAAGATGCAAGTCGAAAATGTAAGTACCAATAGTTTGAAGAACACTGATCAAGTAAAAATAGGTGACCTCCATAAATAGGAATGCAAGAGTGTCCATATGGTAAATGATCCATATCGCTGAAATGCATGGGTAACTAATCATTGTGTCTTCCTTGTGCATAGGAACAAAAATTGAATATGTAGCTCACTCCAAAATGAACAAGGAAGCATTAGCACCAATAGTAGAAACCCCCCCATAATGTGGAAAGGGAGAGCCAAGATAGGTCCATTGAAATTGTGTCTCACCAATAAGTGCATGTAGGAGAATAAAGAACATTTGAATGTGCATATGAAAGTACCTACAAATAAAAAGTGTGCAAACAAGGCACACACGCATGAGGAAAGAGTCATTAGGA
>VDFB02278896.1:0-41549 GCA_007258455.2 Sequoia sempervirens
TATGATCTTCTCTTGCATCAAATGGTGATCTGGAGAATCAAAAAAACTTGAAAGAAATACTAGATTTGGGTGTTTCCTCTTTGTGGCTTTCTATTGCAGATTCAAATTAGAGCTTGTTGGTGCAAATTTCAGCCCACCTTTAAGATCAGAGGGTTTGAGAAAGTCATTTTTTCCTTTTGATTCGTCAAAATTGGACATATGAGGCCAGATCTATGAGGATTTGAAGCTAAAGAGTGGTTGCCATATCAAGAAGGTAGCTACAATTTTGGAGCACTTTGGGTCAAAACTAGCCCTACCATCATGTCAAGGAGGCCCAAAAACCCTAAGATCAATTTTCAAATCGTCCAAATATGAGTTGGGAGCCACCGAGGAAAAAAAATTGCTTAAGGAGTTGTACAGCCCCCCAGGTCTCCATTAATGCAGTCATACAAATTCGTTGAAAAAAAAATGGGTCTATAAGAAAAAAATTTGCAAGTGAAAACAAAATAATTTTTTAATAAAATTTTTAGATTTTTCTAGATAAGTCTTTTCTGGAATTTTTATATTAAAATTGCAAAAAAAATATCAAAAAGGTTTAAAGTATAGTCTACAAATTGTAGAATCTATGGATTGTACCTTTTGTTAATAGACCACCACGTGGAGGAATTTCATTTTCCCACACGACCCCCGGTGGGCCCTCCTTTTTTCATCTACCAGGACGTCGATGACCGAAGAATAAACCAACAAATATTCTAGAGATTTTGCCAATTTTGTTGTCGGTGGTTTAAACCAGCTCAACTAAATATTCTTAAGAATATTTTGTCACGAATATTCTACAAGCATATTTCGCACGGTGACCGATCTAAGAATATTTCGTCGGTAGAGTTATATTCTAGCATGAGAAGGGTACAAACATCAAATTTAATCACACATAATGTTGGCATCATCACTGCGACAGTAGTGATGTCGGCATTTTAAAAAAATGCCCCTCTCCAATGAATTTTTTGATTTTGTAGTTCAACTTCAAACAACCATAACTTGCTCATACGACCTCCTTTTCTCAAGCAATTTTTTTCATTTAGGGTAGAATTTTGCACTCTTTTTATTGGTATAATCATATTTTAATTTTGGTGCCTGGTTTTTCGATAAATAGCAGATTCTCACAGGTGTTGTTGAGTCGTTCTCATTTTTCAAAACTTCTGGGGCTCCATTCTTGCTCCTATAGTAATATTTTTTAGTGAATTTTTTTTTTAAAGTGCATTTTTTTTGTGTACTTTCCAATGGTGTGATTAGATTGATCTCATTCTTTGTAAAAAAATTAGTTTGAGCTTGTGGCCAAATTTGGTGATCTGTATGCACTATGATCAAGTCCAACTTGTTGTTGTTGGCAAGTGGCACTTGTAATCGCACTAATTATAAAGTACCACAAGTCATATTTGCTTGGGGGTGTCTTGATTGAGTAATTCGAGGGGGTAATCTTGCACTAGTTGATTGTTTTCTTTTGCTTGGTTTGTGTTCTTGCGATGGGGAAATATCAAATTGAACTCCTAACTCCACAAAATTATGCTACATGGAGAAAATTAGTATGGAATTATCTCATGATGAAGGGCCTAATAGGCTATATAAAGGAAATCATTCCTCAACCTACTAATACTAAAGAATTGGCTAAATGAGAGCTTGATCGTGAGAAAACACTTGGATGCATATGTACATTAGTCTCATTTGATTTACAATTTCATGTCGAATCATGCAAAACACCTAGAGAGGCTTGGGAGGATTTTCAAAAATTATATGGTAAAATAGATAAGATTAGGGGATATCAGATTGATAACAATTTGATGAATCTTGATCCTAAAATTTTTGACCACATCCAAGACTACATCTCCAAAGTTAAGCAACTAAGAACACAACTGAAAGATTGCAACATTAATAATGAGGATTTACAATTGATTCTAAATGTGTTATCCAAGCTTGGTCTTGAGTATTCAATATTTGTTTTGGCTTTCATACCCATTGACTTTCTATGGGAGCATCATATGTTGATCCTAAGTTTGACGACTTTGAAAATCTCCTAATCCAAAAGGAAGCTAAGTTAACTAATATGGATCTAATCAAGTCTTCCAAGTCACAAGCATTGTTGGATAGTGAGTCAAAGGTACAGAAAGAATCAAAGAATATTGATAAGAAGCAAAAGAAGAAAAAGAACAAGCCACATAAAGAATTTGAATCCTCTCCCTCAAAAGGGGAATCATCCAAGATGGAGAAGCCTACATGTGCATATTGCAAGAAATCAGGGCATGATGAACAATAATGCTATTCAAAACAAATTAATGAGTTGAAACATATTCTTAAGAAGCATCAATGAGTCTTCATCAACAAAGGGTTCATCTTCTTCTTCTTCAGCAAAGACCAATAGACATAAGGAGCAAGCACTTGTTGCACTTGTGGATTCTAAGTCAAAGAAGTGGATACTCGATCCAAGAGCCTCACATCGCATGGCTTCATCAGAGAGTATGTTCTCCTCATTTGAGATTTGTTCATCACCACACATCTTGATGGCGAACAACACATATATGTGTGTTTGTGGGAAGGGATCCAATGACATGGATGACAGAGCATTCAATGATGTTCTTTGTGTGCCTTTTATTGTTAACCAATATCCTTTCTATCTATCAGATCACACATAGTGGAGCAAGAAAGAGTGTTGAGTTCACATTAGATTTTCTCATAATCCAATATTTTCATAGCAGAGATATAGATGCAATTGGGGAGGTTGATCACCAATCTCGAGTCTACACCTTCTTGCATTTCTCTCCTACTAATGATTCAATAGATGTTCACATTGAGGCATCTTGTGTGGACACCTTTGAGGAGATTTAGTATGGTCATTTGAATCTTGGTATTGTTTCATCTACTGGGGATCTAGTGACATGTGTTGATACTTCATCTCCATCTATTGTTGTTCCTGAGGATGCTTGTGTTGCCACAGTTTTGGCTCCTTGTGATTTAGCATAGCAGACCACTCATCATCTTCCAGAGATGGCTGCTTGGGATGAGTACTTGCAAACATTGTTGGTTTGTTTTGTGAGTCCTACATTTCATATTTGGGAGGCATCATTGATAGCATTCATCTTCTCTTTGATGGAGATGATCCTTCTTCAGTTGTTGTGAGGGAAGACTTTGACCCTCTTGTTCATTCTCTACATGATCATCCTTTGCAATTTGACATGAGTGTGGATACTTTTGGACACCATTTGGAGGAGGCTTTTTGTCTTCAAAAAATATATCCTTGTCTTTGGATTGTGTTCTACAATCGTTTCTAGGAGATTCTGGATTTTCTTCTTCAGCAGTGTGGCCTAGAATGCCTTTTTGGAGTGTGACAGCTTTCGGTATCAACACGGAGACACTTGAGCATTCTTCAAAGACATAATCACATATCATCCTTCTTCCTGCATCTTCCTTTCAAGAATGGGAAGACATCTTGCATACCATCTTGGTCTTGTCTCTTCCTAAGGGGAGGAGTGTTGTTTGACGCTTTTGGATCATTTTCAACATTCAATGTTGAGCTTCTACCATCATTTTAGGAGTCTCAACATTGAGGGGGGTTGCATGGTCTCTCTTCTTATTCTCTCTTATGGGGGGGACTTTTTCCTCACATGGGGTTTTGTCCTTCTCATGCATCATTGAGAGCATTATTTTGTTTTCTTATCTCTTTTGGGGAGGAGTTTTTTCCCACTGGGTTTTCTCCTTTTCTTCGTCTGTGAGAGATTTCTTTGCATTTGTACATGGGTACCTAACATGGCCTCATAGTCGGGACCCATCTCTATGTCATTTCCATGATAATTTGCTACTATGTAAGTTGCACTTAAGGGGGGTTATTGGTGTAAATAAAGTCTTGTACGTAGTTAATTCATTACTAGGGGACTTAGGGGACTTATTTACATCTTAAGTTTACTTAGGTCCTAGGAAGAATTATTTCTAGAAGGTGTTAGTTTTCATCTTATCTTTTGAATCTTAACACATGTTTCCTAGGTAGTTGTGATAATTTGTCACATGTCATGGGATTAAGACACTTGTCATAATCTTGTTTAATCTTGTGTCTCGCCTTGGCTATATAACCAGATTGTCCCATATGTAAATCACACAATCTATTGGATTTAATTACATTGCAATCTTAAGCATTGCATATTGACCTCTCTTGTGCTTTCATGAAGTGCCTAGATATTGTGTGGCTATAATCTTCAACCAAATCTTGCATGGTTTAGAGTTATTCTATACCAACTCTTACAACTTATTGATTTCTCGTTTACCTCCACTCCACTTAAAATTTATCTTGCACTTGTTCTATCTTTTTCATCACCCCCATAAGAGTGAAAAGAATACTCATTTGATAGTTTGGGAGGGCAAAAAAAAATTGATAAATTGATAAACATTTGAGTTTGGATTTTATCTTATCAAAAAAATCTCAAATCAAGGAATTGGGTTTATTGAAGGAAATAGACACTCCCAAATAAGAGAAGGAAGAATCCTTCCTTGCCTCGAAGCCAAGAATTTTTTAAATAACCAGAACATCCCTTTATGAAGGAGTGGACTTGAATAAATATTAGATTTGGTATTGTTTACATTGCTTCTCATAACAATACAAAAGCACTTGATATTAGTGGAAAAATGTCAAGCGATTTGAGGAAAATATCTCCTAAGGAGTGTCATCAATAAATTGAGTCACTTAATTCTTTGCCACAATTAAAGGTTGGAATACCCAAAAGAGGCCCTTGAGTTCTTTGTTGTTCAAATTTTCTTCCATGGAGTTCAACCATGATAATATATAGAAAATGAGACAACAAACAACCTTACCTCAATCCACAAGAACTATTAAAAAAAGAGGTGGGGTTGTCATTAACAAGAGGGGTAATCCAAGGATTGATAATACAAGCATTTATCTATTCCACAATTTTCTCGTTGAAACCCATTTATATAGATTTTTAATTATCCCTTACTAGTTGATGCAATCAAAAGCGTTGGCCATATCCATCTTGATGACCATGATACTTTTACTTCTTGGTTTTAAAAAACTTTGGCCTCTTGGGAAATAATTTTCCCTTCACAAATATTTCAATAGAGAAAAATCCGATTTGTTCTTCAAAAATGAAAAGGGATAATTTTTTCAACTCTTTTGGAGATAAGCTTAGTAAGAATTTTATAGGAAGAGTTACAAAGATGGATTGGCCTAAATCACTCCATTTTTTGGCATGAGATTCTTGTTAGATTCTTTAAGAAGCAAGAATTGATTCAGGATTTCATGTTAATCATAGATCACATGCAACTCCAATCAACAGATGATCGAAGATCAAAATAGTAGAGTGGAGATAAAATCTAAAAGAGAAAAATAGAGACAATGCAAGAGAATTTGAGAATACTCTCATCACTCTCATTGAGCTATCATTGAACTAGTGAAGGTGAGAGTAGAGTGTTGTATATATAGCAAAAATAGGGCATATACGTCCAAGAGGTGCATTAACTCCTACTACCCATAAAAGGTGGGAGGTTTTACCTAATGCCAAAACATATGGCATAACCTCTTTAGGTGAAGACAAAAGAGAAGTTATGAGAGGTGGCACATAAATCCAAAAGAGAGTGAGAAACCCAACTACCCCATAACCTACTTAAGTAAGGACAAAATAATGGTTACGAGAGGTGGCACAAGTCAAAAGAGGGTGTGTAACTCAACTACCCATATGTGAGAGAGATTGACACATGTAGCTGATGTATTTCACCATGTTTCCTCATATAAACAACACCTAATAAACCTAGGAAAGCTTAAATAATATGTGTAGGAAAAAATAAATACCCCTAACATAAGGAAAATAAAAAAAACCTACACTAACACCCCTCCCCCCTTAAACATAGCTTAGGTGGGTGAAAAGATGGGTCCTACCAAATGAATCCTTACGAGGTACCCATGTACATAGAGATCCCCCCAAAAGAAGAAGCCTCCCATAAGAGGAATAGCCCCCCTAAATAGAGAGAGAAATACCCCCCAAAGTAGAGAGAGAAAATAAAGAACTAAAAATCCCCTCGTAAAGTAGACACCTATCTTACCCCTAGCAAAGCTCACAAATGATGGAACTTGATTTCTATGAAGGGTTTTATGAAGATGTCCAAAGTCTACTCCAATGTAGAACAATACTTAAGATCAATGATGCCTTCCTTAATCAATTCTCGAATGTAGTGCATGTGTATCTCAATATGTTTCATCATTTGATGATGAAATAAATTCCTTGAGAATTGTATGACACTTTGATTATCACAAAAGATGATTGTAGGCTTTCAAAATGGTATTTGAACTTGTAAAAACATTCTGAAGCCAAATAGCCTCAATGGTGGCATTAACTGCCCCTCGATACTCAACCTCCATCAATGAAAGAGCAATTACAAACTACTTCTTGCTCAACCAACAAATTGGAACAAAATCAAGTGAGAAGCAATACCCTGAAGTAGACTTGTGATCTTGAGAATCACCTACCCAATCTAAATTTGTGTGTCCAACCAATTCAATATACATGCCCGTTGCATACTAAATCCCATAATTATGAGTACCCTGAATATAGTGGAGGATCCTCTTAGTTGCTTTCGAATGCAACTCATGTGGCTCTTGCATGAATTGAGAGACCATGCCCACAACACATGAAATGTCGAGTCTCATATAAATCAATTAAATGAGACTCCCAACAAGTTGTTGATATAAATTGCCATCAACCAAGGGTGAAGAACAATTAGCCTCAAGTTTGACCTCTGACAAAAATGGAGTCAATGCAGGCTTATAGTCAACCATACAAAATCTAGAGAGCATATCAAGTGCATACTCGGCTTGGCCAAGGAAAATACCAAAAGATGACTGAGTAATCTCAATTCCTAAAAAGTAATGCAAAAGACCCGAGTCTAACATCAAAAATCTATCATGAAAAGTAGTTTTCACTACTTTGATAGTAGATGAGTGACTCCCCGTGATAAACAAGTCATCAACATAAAGAACAAGAAATTTGAGAGTGGCATCCTATTATAGAATATTTACATTCAAATTAGAATGGCATCAAATGAACCCAATTGTCAAAAGGAAGGATTCCATCTTGGCATACCAAGCTTGAGGAGCCTGTTTAAGGCCATAGAGAGACTTTGAAAGATAACAAACAAGTGAGGGATCTTGAATGAACCCATGTGGCTGCTCCATGTAGATTTTCTCCTAAAGGTTAGTGTGAAGAAAGACACTCTTCACATCCATTTGATTAACTTCCCAATGATGGTTTGTAGCTATAGCAAGGATAAGTGAGATGGAATTCATTTTGGCAATAGGCACAAAAGTTTTAGAGTAGTCTATCCCTGAATTTCGGGAGAATCCTTTCATGACTAGGCAAGCCTTATGCTTATTAGCTGACCTATCTACTATAAATTTTGTCTGATAAATCCAGTTTCATTGAATATTTTTTCTTCCCTTAGGAAGAGGGACTAGATCCCATGTATGATTTCTTTCCAAGGAACTAAACTCTTCTTGCATAGTAGCATCCCACTCACGAATACCCAAAGCTTCTTGAAATGTTTGTGAATTTGAATCTAAAGCAATGAAGAGATGTAGAGCCTATTGAAACTATGACCTTATTTTTCCTGAGTTTGATGGATCACCAACCAAATCACCTACTAAATCCAATGTCAATTGAACCCGAAGAGGTTTTGAATCTAGAGAATCTAGAGGAGAATCATCAACCTCTTAATGATGACTAGGAGAGGAATGTGAATCCTCATCATCACTGTCGCCATCTAAAATGGAGGAAGAAGAATCCTCATCAATATTAGAAGGATTTAGATCCTCTGAAGAACTATCATCATGATGTAATGTCTCCAATGTGATGGTGGATGGAGAAGTGGTAGGAGAAGAACTAGAAGGGATATCCTCAAAACAAACACTCCTCTCGATGAACAACTCATGAGTGGTGGGATGGAGAAGCCTATAATCTTTGACATCATCTAAGTACCCAAAAAATATGCAAGGATTTCTTTGTGGATCCATAGCCTTATGTTTCTCTACTAGAATGTGGGCCCATGCAAGAGAGTTAAACACTCAAAAGTGCTTAACTATGGGTTTCTAACCAGTCTAAGCTTGAAAAGAAGTTACCCCCTTCACAACTTTGTGAGGAACTCAATTTTGGATGTAACACACATAGTTAATGGGCTCTACCTAGTACTGTGGTGTCAAATATTTGGAGTGAATCATACAATTTTCCATCTCCTTCAAGGACTTGTTCTTGTGTTCTGCGACACCATTCTGTTGAGGATTGTATAGAACTATGTGTTACATGTTGATTCCTTCTAAGGCACAAAACTATTTAAATTGATTGTTGACATATTCACTCCATTATTTGTACACAAAATCTTAATGAACTTCCTATATTGTTTCTCTTCAAAAGATTTGAAATCCTAAAATTTCTCAAAAACCTCAAGCTTTTATTTGAGAAAGTAAATCCAAGTGTATATAGAAAAGTCATCAATAAATGTCAAGATATATTTAGCCTTGCTGAAAGATGCTTGTGGAAACGGTCCTGCCAACTCACTGTGTACGAACTCCAATTGATGTGTAGCTCTCCATGCTTTGCCTTCATCATATTTCTCCTCGAGATGCTTACCAAGAATGCATCCCTAGAAAAATCCATCATAAAATCAAATAGAAGGCAACCTTGAAATCATGTCATATTAACTAAGCTACTGCAAGTAAAGGTAGTTCAAGTGGCCAAATCGTTGATGCCACAAACAACTCACCTCATATGTATAAGTGATTAATACTATTGAAGGAGAGTCAAGAAAAAAGAAAAAACTAATATAGCCTTGATTGATGATCTGCTTTTCCCATGGTAATTGTCACCCATTATGCATATCACTAATTACCACTATATCTAGTGTGAACTCAACTCGCTTGCCAAAACCAATGTGAGTGATTTGATAAACAAATAGGAGATTAGTTGATAAAGATCGAACACAAAGAAAATATTGAAATGTTCCTTTACCCACATCAACAGATCCCCTTCCATGCACTTGAACAAGATTGTCATCACCCATTAGTATGGAAGGCATAGAACGTGGCTCTAAAGAGGTTAAATCATATTCTGAAGAAGCCATGTGGTGCAAAGCACCTGAGTCAATGATCCAAGAATTTAGTTGTGAAGCAACATCAACTAGGGCCTTTCCCTTTCCTTTCCCCTTACTTTTGTTTGTGTCCTTAGAAGACCCTTCTGATGAACTCTCTTTGACTAAATCAAGCACCTTGATATTCTTGTTTTCTCGAAGATGTGAAAGGTGATTGATTTGTTTCTTTAAACACTTATCTTCATCATATTGAGGCCTCTTACAGTAAGAATAATTGATCTTCTTCTTCTTAGGTTGTTTTCCTTTTGATGAAGAGGTTTGATTAATTGCATTTGAAGCAACAAGTTTATGATCTTTCTTCTTCTCTCTCTAGTTATTTTATTTCTTATCTTGTTTGCTAGACCCTTTATGTTCTTTTGGGCCTCGATTAACAACCAAGGCATATGACTTTGAGGGTTTAATTGTAACCATCAAAACCAATTTATCCTACTCCCTAGTGAGTTCTACAACAAACTCATCTAGAGAAGGCATTTTATAGGTGGAACCTATGACACTTTCGTAGCATAGAATGTAGAAACAAATACAAAATAGCTAGGACCAAGCTTAGAAGGAATGCTCAAGATTAGTTGTTTATCATCCTCCTTGATTCCACATTGTTCCAATTACAATCTAATAGCTTTGAATTTTGTGAAGAAGTCTTGTATGGTGTCAAAATTGGAAGGACTCAACCCTATGAGTTCATTCTCCATTTGATGACCTCCTAACTCATCCTACTTACCGAATAGGGTTTCCAAAGTAGTCTACACTGCATTTGTTGTAGTGGTAGATTCAATATGAAAAAGAAGGTCAAGAGAGATTGACATGCATAGAGTACCAAAGGTTTCATCACATTTGTTAAACTATTTTATTTTATCTATAACATCTTGAGGTTTAGTTTCAAGTCCCATTATAACTCAATGATATCCATGTCTTTTAAGATATATTACCATCTTAGATTTCCATTCAAAATAGTTATATGGGGTTAAGATAGGAAGTGTAGATGTATCCATGAGTGCAGAAAAGTAGGTTGCAAAGAGGAAAGAAAAGTGCAAAAAATAAGACTCATGGTACACCCCCCTTTCCACTAGTCTTAAAAATCAACCCCCCAAAGATTACCAAGTTGACTTGAGTTTTATGATTAGTGTGATTGCAAGGCTTTTACCAAATTATAATGCTTTCTAGGCCTTCAATGGCCAAAATTACAATTTTTTGATACAAAATTTGGAAAAAATAACCTTGTATCTGAGAATTAATCTTCAATACCTTTCTAATGCCTATTCGCTTTTGAAAAATGGAGCTCTAAGGTGAAAGTTATGGCATGCTTTAGAAAAAAAAATATCAACTTCAACTTGCAATATCTGATAAAAAATGTATAATTTTTCATCTAGACCTTCATGGATTGAAAGTTCTCATCTCCAACTTTCTGTTAAGTATTCGTTTATGAAAATTTGACACCCAAGGAAAAAGTTATGCACTTTTGAAAAGAAAAAAATTTGCCTCATGAGAATGATTTTTCTCACAAAAAATGTCTTGCTTTTGACTTAATTTCTACAAAATTTATTGTGAATATGCAAAAATTAACAGATACCCAAATAGGTTTTTGACCTTGCAAACTATTGATTGACAGATTTGTCTTCTTGGAAAATAAGTTAATATGACTCTTTTATGCCCAAAGTGAAGACAAATTAACAACAAAAAGTTGGGCACATTAACATTCAAAATGCTTGTTAGCGGGAGCGCTACCAGTGATGCCCAATGGGCGTTTTCTGCTAACGGCTCTGCATGTGTCGGGGCTGCGACTGGGTTTGAATCTCCTAGGAGGTCACCAAATGTGGGTCCTAATGCGTGTGGGGTTTACGTGGACAGGAATTGCTCAATCCTTTTGTGAACTACAAATGGTGTTGATGCTCTGGGCTTGGGCGTGACTATTGTTGGGGTCGATCAGGTGGTTTGTGATGGCCCTTCTCCTCTGGTGGATGGGACTCCTTTCGGTTTATGTCCTGCCAAGGCTTCTCTACGGGTGAATGGTGACTATGCAAATGATATGTTGCTTGGGATGGGTGTGGATCCCTCTCTCTCTATGGTGCCACCTGTTGCTCCTGCTTCTGTTGGTCCTCCTATTGGCTTTAGGGCCACTTCGGCTATCTTTGGCAGGGACTCTAATGCTTCAAGAGTTATTGTGGGCTCTATTCCTAGTGATGTTGCATGGGTGGATGTCCCTCTTGCTGGGGGATTTCCTTTTGCGGGCTAGGTGAATTCCTTCTCTGAGGCTGCTAATGCAGGTGCTCAGCTTCCTACTCAGTCTCGAGTTCGGCCTCTGCCCTATGCTCATGATTCCCCTGTTATGGTTTGTGGACCTGAGGTTACTGAGAATGAGGATTTCTACTTGAAGCAGGGCGTGGTCTGCAAGTTTAATGGCTTGTGGCCCTCCCTTCCTGATCTCCATGGTTGGGTAATCGCCTCCTGGATGTCGTTGGTCTCTAGAGAGATTGAGCTCTATCCCAGTGCAAGCAGTTTCTTTTTAACAACCTTCACCTCCTCCGCCAAGCGAGACTGTGTGTTGGACAGGGGTTGGATGTGGGGTATTCATTCATTGTCCATTAGGCCTTGGTCTCGTTCATTCAATCCCCTTACGAAGCCGTTGAGTACCAGACCAGTTTAGGTCCATCTGCCGAATCTCCCTATTCAGTTATGGGAGGATTCACGTTATGAGGCTATTGGCAACACCATTGGTCACTTTTTGATAGTGGACTTTATGACTTGAGAGATGGGGCATACTACAATAGCTTGTTTATTAGTTGATTTGGACATCTCCAAACCTCTCCATGGTGATGTAGTCTTATTGGTGGAGGATAGACCTTGGAAACAGCTCTTGGACTCTGAGGGTCTCCCCTTTTGGTGTAGGAGATGCTTCTTTGTGGGTCATTTGGCCTCTAATTTCCCACAAGCCTACTGCAAAGGTGCTGCTACTTGGTGGAAGGATGCTCTCTTGGATCACCTCACGGTGGGTTCTCCTCTTTTGGAAGCTTCTTCTGCGGAGGATGACCCTATTGCTTCTTCTCAGGAACCTCTATCTACTCTTCCAACTAACCTTCTCGTGGAGCCACTGCTGGCTCGATCTGCTGATGTTTTTTTTTAGCTTGCCCAAAATTTGTTGCTTGCCTCTGATGGTCTTTCTTTTAATCATGTTTCCTCCCCTGCACTACTGTCGGCTCCCTCGCAGTGTGGTGGCTCTTTACCCTTGGTGGCCTTGGTGGCCTTGGTTGATCCGCTTCTCTCACCTAGCTCAATGGACTTGGATTCTAAGTCTTCTTGGTATGTTGTGTTGAGAAAGAAGAATGGACTCCCTCGATCTGTCGCAACTTCGTGGCCTAGGGTTAAGGGAGTCAGATTAGTCCCCTCAGATTTTGGGGTTGTCTAGTCCTTGTTTGTGTTTCAACAACTATCTGTCAGTTGTTTTTGTGTGGTTTGTCCTCTTTTCCTAGTTCATTTCTGGTTTGAAATAGCTTCTTTTTTTGGCCCTTTGGGCTTTTGGTGTAAATGGTACAACACCCTATAAATGTTGCTTATCTTATCAAAAACAACAAATAGTTGGAGAGATCACTATTTTATTGATGATCTTCCTCTGAATTTTGATTAAGGTATAACTCCCTTGTATGATAAAATTTTGGATTTTTGAAATTTAAAAGATAGGTATACTTTTAAATAGAAAGTAGTAAAGGAAAACTAACATTTGTTCATAGCCATGATACAAATGCAATAAAACTTTAGCAAAAAAATATTCAAACTATCAACTTGAACGCACAGGTCACATGACTTGAAAGATTAATATTACCAATATCCAATACAAAGATTGAGATATCAACAATAGATAAACTTTGTAACTCCCACACTAAGTTACTCTTTGGAGTCTCAATTTTGGTCATCCCTTTATCCACTTACATATTCCTTGATATCCTCAATCCTCAACTTATGATGTTTCCTTTTATATTCTTTATCAAAGTCAACGTGAGTTTACCTCTAATCTAGTACAAGGTATAAGACATCCCAAATTCTTGATCCTCAAAACTTTGAAATCCTTGTTATTTACACTATTCACTCCCACCTACCTCCTTACATAAACTAGAATGGGCCATTAATGACCAAATAAGGCCACGCAACTACCCAATAAGATTGTTTTCACCCAAAACAACTATTCATCCTAAAGGCACATATTCATATGTACTTCCAATGATGAAAATGAAGACCTTGGTAATAGAAAATAAAGTACGTGTCCTTATTTGGTATTTGTAAGTTCTAGTTGCTAGAAGAAAATTTATCTCTTCCAACAAAAGTGTGGTGACCCTATTTAATTCAAACTCAAAACTAACAATCAAATCAAAAGGTTGAGATGAAGAGAAGAAGGCAATCTAAATATTAGCAAGAATGTGAAGAAGCTACAACATATTCAAGGAGACAAAGAATAGTGCGGAAAGCTTCAAATAATGGTAGCTCTTTCAAAACTAATTTCAAATTTTAGATGTAGGAACTTGAGGTAGAGATAATTCATTCATGGATTCTAAATATCAACACCTATACACTTTTAAATATTTAGATAATAGCATAATTAGAAAACATAAAAAAATCAATGGTCTAATTATGAAACAAAATGAGAAGATATGATTGTTGGTAGGAGAAGGGTGCATAGAATAATTGATAAGTGTTTGCAAAGTTGTAGCATGCAATAGTAGGATCTTCCAACATGTATCGATGGCCACCATTCCACTTCTCCCAATACAACATTTGAAGTTGAACAAAAGTGCCCAATATATTTCCTTAAAGAGGAGGTGTCAAAGCTTTTGACAATAATTGATTCCTAGAAGGCTCATATACAAAGTTATGATATGGTTGTTGTTAGAAGAAATATGGACAAAATCCTCAATGTGTGTTACAATATCTTCACACTAGATATTAGGAAATTGTTGGCCAATATCACCCTTCTTTGAAAAATGTCAAGCAAACCTTGAGTTGTAAACTTAAAAAAGACACATGTCAACATGTCAATAATCTCTTGATGAGTAGAAAGGAAGAGTTCCCTTATGATGATTATGAAGATCATAATAATAAGGGTTCTCAAATACAAATGGATGATATAATTGTTAATGGAAGAGATGAGGATCAATTTCATGACATACATATCCTTTACACATGTCTCACTTCTCCAAGTATGTCATATAGATTGAATTTGAATGAGAAGAATTGCTAGACTACTCCATAAAAGAGGAACAATAACTTCTAGCAAAATTTGAACTGTAGAAGGCTTAATTAAAATGAAATGATATACTTCTTGGTAGGCTAAATGGGGATAAATCTTATAATGTGCAAAATTTTAGCATGAGTTATTTGGATGTGGAAACCCAATATCCCCTTCCTCTCAATATCCATATAGAGAAGTTGAATAGGAAGACAAGGTCTTATGCCACCTCAAACAAGCACAACTTCTTACAAAGATTGAACTGCAAGAAACTCAACTTGTCACCCTCAAGAATCCAAAATACCCTCTCAATGAGCAGAGAAGAACTTCCTTATGAGGAAGAAATTTTTGAGCGTTATGATGATGAGGAAGATCATTATGATGCATCAAAATATGACTCAATGGAAGAAGAATATGAGTATAGTGACTACAGTGCAATTGGTTCAAAATTTCAAGATGAACACAGTGTTGATGTAGAAAGGTACGAGTTTCGCACTCACAACATGGAACATCTAAGGCAAACCATACAACCAACCCATAAGTCCAATCCACCATGCCAAAACATGATAGCCCATGCAAATGCAATAGCAATGCAAGTCCAGAAAGGCAAGTTCCTACATGATGTGATGATACTACTATTAGATCAAATGGAAATGGCTTATACAAGGAGAAACCAAAGGTAAAATTTGAGACAAGGAACAATAGTATTATTGAGAAGATGATAGAAAGAAAGATCCAATACAGTCATGGGCAATAAAAAACTAAAAGGTTTCAAGAGCTAATGATGAGGCACAACCAATCCAACCTTTGTCACTATAAATGCAATGTGTAGACAAGAACAAGGAAGAACCAAGTTTTCTTTCGAATAGCCAAGTCATGTCTTGCATCCCTAATGCATATGACTTGGTGGAAGAATCCTAACAAAGATCACTTGACTATTCATGTCCCTAATTCTCCGTCAAATGGTTCCCCTCAAGATGACGAGTCCTCATAGGAGAATGATTCTTTAGCTTTGGGTGTGGCTTTGACATGCCCTTTTGGACCACCTCTTGCACAATCTCATAGCCTTCTTTGCCTTTGGATTCAAATCAATTTCAGATTACTCGTGTGGTGGAGGGTCACCTTTTGCCTCACCATTCTATTGCTCCTTTGCACATTGATGGGCTCTCTAAAGGGGGATCCCTCTTTCTTCCCCTTGTTCTAAGGATCTCAAAGATAATTTCCTAGACTATTCTTAGAAGGATGAAATGTCTTTGTAAATATTTATCCCAAACTCATGCTAGAGTGTTAGGTGATAGGCCAATTAATGCAAGGTTTGATATTGTCTAAGTGGGACCCCAAGGGTCCCAACATTATCATTTTTTTGTAGTTGTTAGGTAGCTTGGCTACAATTGTACCCCTCTTTTTGGTCTAGTTTAGTGGTTTGATCTGTTTGCTCATGTTACATGTTTCATCTACCTTTTGGCTATGTTGTTGTACAAGGGTTTAGGTCCTTTCAATTCCACTTATCAATATAAAAATATTGACATAGCCAATAAAAGATGAGACAACCACACATCCCCCTGAATATTTTACTTTGTGTTAGGAATTTAGAACATGCATTAGTAAAACCTTTGTGTTCTACTTTTGTCATCTTTCTTATGCGCCTTTCTCTAAAAAATATTTTTCCAATATGATTTATAGTCAATAGTAATTCTATATAAACACTTTCTACATTCTCAAAGCTTCAATTGTTGTCCCCAAATATGCCCTTCAATCTAATTCAAATAGGAAGTCTACTAATCCAATGTTATTGCTCTATACGTCTTTTGTGTATTTTGTTGATGTTGGTATTTCAAGTTAAACATATTGAGTTGCAGCAATAAATTTGATCTTAGTATCTATATAATCCTACAAGTATAGCCTAAGGAAATGACATTTAGGCCTAACCAATTTGGATATCGTAGGAGCACAAGGGCAGGCATCTCAAAGTTTAATATTTTAAAGGCCATGAAAATAGGCTTAGGTTTGATTTTAGTCAATAGTCTTATAGTCTATGGTTTGTCTCAATCATTATTACAAATGTTAGGTTTTAATGTTGTCTTGTTGATATCAAACCTCATCTTCTGTTGTGCCCACTTTTTATACTAGCAAACAAAAACACAACCTCAATTTCTTTTTTACAAAATAACGTTAAAACAAGATAACATTAACTAATCTTCTACATACACCAAATGGCAATGTGTATAGTTGTCATCATAAACACCCTACATAGAAGGCAAGGAGAGGAATAACACAAATTGGGTGTGAGATAATCCTTCTTCACACCTTAACGATGGTGGCACCTAACAAGGTTAGGTGTCTAAGTAAGACACCTTGAAGGGAGATAAATTCCTTTGTAAAATCTCTAAAGGTTGTCCATATGGTGAGATAAGGGTCTAGTCATCAAGACTAGACCAATGAAAGAACATGAGAATTCCTAATTAATTAATTAGCAATAATTAAAATTTTAAATTTCTATTTAAATAAATAAATTATTAAAATGTTGAATAAATTTAACCGCTACAATGAATCAAATGCTTTAATAATTGAATAAAGACAAAAAAACATGATTTATGCATTATTAAGTATAAAGGTTGTTTTTCAATAATTATTTAATTATCAATGATTGAATAATTAAATTTAATAAAAGCAATAAATAATTAGAATGCTAAATAAATTAAACCTCATTTAGTCAATGTAAATAAATTAAAAAAAACTATTATCTTGTCTAATAATGAGAAATTATTTTTTAATGGTATTTACTTAAAGTTACTATATTAACATCCCTAAAAGGGATGGTTATAATTAAATTTAATATTTGCATATTTTGAATAAACAATATAATAATTGTTCAATTTGAATAGTGTCAATTATGTAAATTAAATTTCAAGTTAAATAAAATTAACCAAACTCAACCCAAATTTTAAAATATTTACCATAGCAAAGAGCTATTATTTTAATTTAATTATCGTAAGTTAAAATGATTGTACTTAAAATTTAACCTTTTTAAAGACATTTAATTAAGAAATAAAGTACATTTAAATTTTCCTCTTAAGAATTGAGAAATGAATCTTATCCTTTGTAGTAGATTCATTTTCATGATTAGCTCATAGGGTAACTCCGAAACCTTAAAACTAACTTTTTTTCTCAACAAAAAATATTATTATTTTTACCTATTCACTATTATTTATTTACAAGGAGGCAATAGAAGGAGAGGAATGAAGAAAAAAAATTCAAAAGCTCAGTATAAATTTATTGAAGGTTCTTTGTTTGAAATTGCTCATGATTTAATTGTTTAATTTATTTTTTTGAAATCCTAATTTAACCTTCTCTTTTGTTTCTTGTTCTCCAAGAAGGAACAATAGTTTGCAAGTTTAAAAGGATAATAGACTCCAAAAAAAAATATGTCATGTTAATGGCCATTAGGATTATTTTGTATTGAAGTTTGTAGGATAAATAGCCATCTATTTTTATATACATTACAAGTTATATAATATATATAAAAGTTTATATTAATTAATAATTTTATTGTACTTTAATACTTTTCGTTGTTTTGTGTTGTATTTTAAAGATAATTTTTTTTTAAAAATAGAATTTTACTTTTTTTATATTTTACTATTTATATGTTATTTGTTTAAAAATAGTTTGCATGTTTAATTTGTTTTATAATGTTATTTATTTTTAATTTGTTTTAAACAAAGTTTTAATTGTAAAAAGAGGCATATTCATATAAGGCATACTAAGTATTTTTTTATACTTATGAATAAATAAATGAATAATTATATTAGTTGAATGAATTCACATGATAATCTAATAAAATAAATTAACTCAAGATTTTTACATGATAAGTTAAATTTATTTACAAAACACTCAAATATGATTATTCACCCAATGTAAAATAAACAATTACAGAATAAAATCACACATGCCTTTGTCTACTTAGTGGAATAGTTTATTTATTTTCTTGCCTTGCACATAATAGAAAAATAATAAATGAAGGTACATTTGTTTGTTAAAATTTTCAATCAATACTAGTACTAGCACTTGCACCGGAGGGGGTGCAAGGGTTACGCCGATAGAAAAATATAGAGAAGTAAGAAGGGGAGAGACATGCAAATTATCATTAGCAAAGGTAACAATGTTTGACATTAGAAGATAGTAGTAGGTAAATATACAATGTGATTATACAATGTTTGAATCTCAGTAATAGATTGAGAACACAAATCATTACATTTTTTTTGGAATAGATGGATATATTGCATGATGTTTGCTTCAATAGTGCTGTTGTTGTAGGAGTGTACATGGAATGTAGTGTTGGGTGCATGGAATAAACGGATTGGTCAATGGAAATGCAAGGTATGGAAAGGATGGTTGGGGGTGTTATTTGGAGTGCGTGTGGGTATCTGGAGAATACTTGTATAATGGTGGTGCAGTGAATGATTATGATCCATATCAAGAAATTTACCATAAGCAGGTGTAAGGTGTAGATCGAATGTCAATCAAGATTAGGAGGATTCAGAATGTGGGGGGTGATGGGTAAACATGGATTTGGTAGGTGGTACATGGATGAATTGATTTAATTTGGATAAGGTGGATGGAGTGTTGGATCTATTGTGGATGGAGTAAGATGCGTGTACCTCTTTTGCCACATGTAGCTGTTGTTTTTTTTTTGCAATCTCATTGAGATGTAGACATCTCGATTAGGGAGCCATAAGAGTCCTTATGATAAAGTGTTGTTGTCAACGCATGGTTATTCTGAGATTTGGATATCATGGATGTCCCAACTTATGATGGTGTACATTAACGGTTGATGGTTTGGATTTTCTTTTTCCAAACTTGGGAGGCAAGCAATGGTAGGTGGATTTGGTGATTTGTTTGGGCCAAAATGTGTGCATATGTCTTTTTTGGTTGCTATTGAAGCTTTTTTGTGCACCATTGGACTTTATTTGATGGAAGTGCTTCCATTCTTGATTTTTTCCCCATAGTTTCTTTTACTAAAGCTTTCTTGTGCACTATTGGACTTTATTTGATGGAAGAGCTTCCCTTCTTGATTTTTTCCCCATAGTTTCTTTTACTGATGGAGATTGGTAGGGATGTTTTTGTGTTGTATTTTATGGTATCCATCTGCATATTATTTGTCGAATTTTTTTGAATTTATTTGTCCCTTTATTTTTTTTGGTGGATGGGATGATGTGTGAATCATGGTTGAAGGTATGAAGTGTGGTAGCATTGATAGCAGCTTTATCATAAGGACTCTACAGTCTCCCAAATGTTGACTCTTTTTTTTTTGTGGAACAACTACATGTACATTTAGGAGTGAGCATCTCATGGGTGGATGGAATAGTAGGTGGTATATGTATATGGTTTATTGGATGTTTGGATTCTTGATGTTGATTTTGCGTGGTATTGCTTGAAATATGCTTTGGTTCATGTTCTTGATATGGATCAATTTGGTAATATGGATTGTATGCAAAGGGGTTTGTTGTATTTTCATGGAGGGATGGGAAGTGGCTCAATATTGTATTGAATGTGATACAGTCTTTGTATGTCTTAAAAATGACCAATACTTTAGGAGGATTCGCCAGCTTGGAGCAACCAGTTGTAGGAGTATACAAAGCTTGGAACATCCACTTGCATGTGATTGCAAATGCGCCAGCTTGGAGCAACCATTTGTAGGAGTATATGAAGCTAGAACATCCACCTGCATGTGATTGCAAATGCTTGGTAAGTATAGAAATAATAGTTTCTATGTATATCAATATGGTAAGGTGAAGATAAAAGAAAAACAAATATAGCTTTCTTGAGGGACTGGGGTGTTAATGTATGTGTACCTGTACTCATCATAAAGAGAGAAGACGTAGTCGGAGCTCTTCTTTTTTCCTGATAATTGTGAATGGATTATTCTTCATTCTTGAGTATCGATCAAAGGTAAATGGTGGGTCGATCCTAAGTCCGTGTATTGATTTAACTCTAGATATAGCTGTAAAAGTTAATCCTTGTCTTTCTTTTTTGCCTATATCGATTGTTGCTCTTTCGATTGTCATTCCTTGGGATTTATGTATTGTAATCGCCCATGCACTGCAAAGTGGTAATTGCCTCTGAGCACCTAGTGATATGGGTGATATAGGAATAGTTTTTGGGGCATGGATGCTCCAAGGTGGGCCATTGTAAGTATCAAATTTTACTACCACATATAATGGTAAATCTGGTGGTTTGGAGCTTTCCGTGTATACAATATCTACAACTTGTCCAAGAGAACCATTTACAAGGCCTGCTTGAGTCCATAGGTTTGTAGTTAGCATGATGCGTTGGCCTTTACAGAGTAGGAGTTCATGGGGAAGCTTGTCAGCATCATTGTCGATCTTTGATGGTAGGGTTGTTTTTATTGCAATACTAAGTGCAATAGGAAGATGTAATAGCTGTATCATTCTTTTGTTGTGTGTTCCAACCAAGTCATTGGTCGGGAATAGGTGCATTGCTAGGTCGAAAGACTTGTTTTCTTTGTGTGATAACTCTTTGTTTGTGCGACGCATTAGTAGCTCCCAATCTTGTTCAGTCGGTTCTGCATTACGGATGTTTTGTAGAGTTCTTCGAAAGTCAATTTGAGCTTGTGTGTCTCCATGTTGTCGAAATATTTTTTCTAGTGTGATAACAATAGTGAATTGTTCCCAAAGGGCTTTCGCATCTGTGTGGGCAACATATATAGGTTTGTCCATTACAGGAGGTAGTTGTGCAAAGTCACCTACAAGAATGATAGATCTTCCACCAAAGCATAAGTGTTGTTGGTGGGGGAAAGCCTCGCGTAGCCTAGTATCGATTTTTAAGAATAATTTTGGGCCTAGAAAGCTTAGCTCATCAACTAGGAGGTATTTTATGTGTCTCATGCTATGTTGGAACATTGCAAGCGACTGACCCTTCAATGGATGCATTTCTTTGATTGGAATCTTCAAGGCAGAATGTATAGTTGAAGCATGTATGTTGAATGCTGCGATTCCTGTAGGAGCAACAACAAGGAGAGGGCTATGTTGTTGTGGCACTAAATTGGAAAGGGAGTGTTTAATGCAATGAATAAGATAGGATTTTCCTGTTCCTGCTGTGCCTTGTATGATCATGTACAATGGTTTTTCTATTTCATAAGAATTGTAGTGGTCCATAACAAGTGTCAAAGCGAGTTGTTGTTTGGGAGAGAGTGGATATGGGAGGTTGCTAAACTCAAAGGATGTTGGGCTATCATGTTGGTCCACCTTGTTTGTGCATATGAAATGCTTTGCAGTTTCATGTAACGGTTGAGGTATTGTACAGGCATTCCAGTTGTGGCAAGTGTCAAAGTCACGTCTTCCAAGCATATCGAGGGAATTAAAATTCCCGCTAGTACCAAGACCCAATTGCGATAAGAACTCCCATTCATTCAATTGAATTGTATTGCCTATATTGTTTTGATCTTCTGGCTCCTCTTCCTCTTCTTGACTTACTTGTTCATCAACTATACGGTCAACATGCCACACACAGTATTTGCGTAAATTCATCTCCTTCCAATTTGCAACAATTTTCTCTTTCTCGATACCAATGTCTGCTTCAATGTTGCGAAAGTGCTTGTAAAGAAGTAGTTCACTCCAACAAAATGTTTCGAAATGTTCTGAATCCTCCTTTGGAATAGCAGTAAATTGAGGGAAGACACTGATAATTGCCTTATGTTTCCTTTCTTTCCACTTGTACTCTTTGCGACTTGATGAGAATGAGAATGTTCGTGCAGATTCAAGTAGTGTTACTTTATCCATTTCAAGAGGACGTTGTGTATATTTATGGATGTAGGTCAGCTCCAATGCATTTTCGTTTCGGTTTGTTTGGATTCGGTTGAAAACTTTTCTACCAACATTAAGCACCATAAAATCACGATTACAAACAACAAGGGGCAACTTTTGTAACATATGGCACGTTTCTTGTGCACCTATATCACGATCAGCAATAATTTTGGACATGAATTTTTGGTATGCTGCAAGTGCCTTGTCTTGGGGTGCTTGCTTTTGACATATGCGTGTCAACATATCAAGGCAGCTCTCAGATTTTCTTTCTGCCTTCGTGGCATATTTTGCAATGTACTTTAGAACTAGTGTTTTTGAAAGCACGGGCTGACAATCCATATTGGCCCTCCATATGGAAAGCATTGCTGGACTATGTATATTCAATCTATCATCATTACGTGCAGGGCAATAGGTTTTTTTCCCAGCTTCGTCACTGCACAATGAAGAGTTGGTACATTCAGGCCAGGGTGCACTATAGCGACACTCCATGTTGTTCCCTTTCTTGCGAAGGCAGGTTGATTCAGAACACTTGGTATGTCTTTGGACACGGTTAAGTAACTCTTCATAGTCAGTAAGTGTGTTTGTATCAAATATTTCAGGTGTTGTTAGTAAGCATGGATCGTCTTGCGAAGATCGATGGAATGTGTTGCTTCTATCTCCCAGATTTCGAGGATTCCAAGCACTGACATATCTATCAAAGAATGATTTTGCTATGTCTACATCTGTATGATTGCTCCAATTAAGAGTGTCCATGTTTGGTGCACCCTCAATCCAAAGGAAGCCATGTACATGTGCAGACCCTCGATGTTGCCACTCATATCTATACCAGTAGTTTGTTGCGCAATATAGTTTCTCTAAGACTTCTTCACGAAACGCTGTGAATCTTTGATGCAAGTATAAGGATGTGGTATGTGGGTTCATAACAATGTTATCTATGCGATCTTTATTGTTTAGTGATGTTTGGGTTGCCCCCTTTGTAAATAGTTGATGTAAATCAGGCCATTTGGTGTCTACAGCACTTAAGGTGAAGAATAGTGTTGGGGAGCCTATTTGGTTGATCATGTTTGACAATTCACCACGAGACTTATTCCAATATGCTCGTGTCCCTCTAAGGGATGATCCGTAATGCATCAGTTGTTCGGCTAGTTTAGTGTCAGGCAATGTTTGTATATGGAGGCGAAGGTTGTCTATGGTAGTTGGTATGCAGTCCTCAGCATTTTTCTTGACAAAAATGGAGGCAACACCTTGGCTTCGGTGACGCATCAATAGATTCAAGACAAAATATCTAAACCTTGGGTGCCTTCCAAATCTATTATCATGGAACCTCATTAGGTGCAACACATATTCATGCATTTCAATTTGTCTATAGCGAGGTTGTAAATGTAATGCATTGCCATTGGGAAACAAAGAAGGAAAAGCCATGTCTAGAAGTCCTTCAGTATTGTATTCATTAACTGGTGATGACTCAAGTGTTGGCCAATCTATAATGGTGTGATTGTGATCTCTAACTTGCAATGTTTCTTTTATGATTTCTAGTTCACGACGTTTATTTGGTAGCCTAGCCATGAAGGATGAGGAGCAAGTGAATTCAGTGTCAGGTGAGTCTGCGTTAAATTTGGAAGCACTAATTGGAGCAACAATATTGTGATCATCAGCATTAATGTTATGAAGCATAGTGGAAATGTCTGTATTTGTATCAGGGAGCTCCTGAAGGGATGCAAAATCCACCTCGACATCTTTGTAATATGGGTCATTTGTGATTTTATATTTTAGTGCAGCCCACACACGATGCCTACTTACATAGCAGTCATAATGGTCACCTCTTGTATTGGTTCTTTGAACCACCAACACATCCAAGTTTTCTATTTTATGTGGCAAGTATTTTGCTATGGTGTTGATGTCCTATGGGAAACAAATTGTGTGGCCACTATATTTGTATTGGCCTCCACGAGCATGTGTTGTATTATTGGATTGACTCGTGCTATTAACATTTCTTCGACTTGTGTTAGTGTTTGTAGCTCGTACGGCTGTACTCCTAGGTCCATTAAATTAGTTGCCGAGAAACGATGTCTACCTGTCTCACGGAAGCATCTAAAACAAACTGGACCGGTTTGTGTTGTGGTGGTATGGATTCCTGGGTAGCATTCATGGCAAATTGTGCAAGTTGGTAAGTTGGATAGTTTATCTAGTTTTGAACGAAATCTTTTTGAAGCGTCTATAAAGTTTTGTTCAGAATGCGGTAAGCTTGTGGATTGATTTTGCCGTGTGTGGATTGTTTCATGTGTGCATGCTGACAAACCTATGTTGAAAGTGTGTTCATTTTGGGATACACATTCGTATGGGTCAATGTTGTGTTGGTTTGATTGAAAGGAAGGTGGTGTATTGGCTTCTATTGCTTGTTTTCCTATGCGTTCAAAATGACGACGAATGTTGATTTCTTCTTTATGTTGCATGTAGTAGTTATGAGTTCTTTTACGGGATTGTATGCTTTTAGGGGTAGAGGTCGCCATCTATAAAGGAAATATGAACTATAATTATCAAATGAACAATTACAAATACATACAAAATTGAAGAAGGTAAACATTAATTTTGATGAGTTCTTCGATCACTATATTATGTGAAAAGTTGTTGAGATACAATTGGTATGCTATATACATGAGTAATTTGGTAGAAGAAACATATCACAGTATTTTCATATTTTTTATAACATCAATATATTCAATATACATGTGATTTTGAAATTCCATGTATGGAATGAAAATTCTAGAAAGTATACTATATAAGGTGTTACAAAATTTCATATACATTATATGAGTGCTTGAGGTACATCTAAACACTAGCAATATGAGACATAGTAGCGATTTCACTCAACATGAGCGAATTCTCTGCAACAAAATCTAGCTTGTCGACCTTTGTGATTGTTGATTTGACCCGTCCTTGAGCAACACTTGAATCATAGGAATTTGTGATTGTGAAGATAAATTGCTTGAATAACACTCCTTTCACTATGGTTTCAGCTTCAATTTCTGTTCCAGAATTGAATTGTAGCATGTATAAATTATCTGCAGACATTCCAAGGAGTTTGGTAGCTGGTTCTTCAAAAGCAACAGCCCATAATATTCCTGTATGATCTGCGACCTTTAGCTGGAGTATGTATCTATAGGTACATTTAGGAGTAGTAGCTTTGCACTTGGAACAATACCATGTTTGATCATCATTCTGGACAACTTTCTTTTTACATTGTCTTCCATCTAAGTCAAGGGGGCAAGATGGATAGCATAATGAATTTGTTTTTATGTATTGCACTGATGCTTTTAGAGTGCATTGGAAAGTTTTTTTCACACTGGTAGTTTGCTCTTCAATATCAACAATTGATTTCCTCATAAGCACGAGAGGTGCATCCAATGGTTGTGTATTCAATGGAGTGACATTAGCCCCATTTTGTTCAAACCATGATTTGAGTTGTTCAGCCTCCTCTATTCTTGGGTTTACAAATAGGTGGGTGCTTGCCAACGTGCTTATGACCTTGCCATTATACTCAGTGACACGGCCATTTTTTATTGCAAGTACAGACACATGTTTTAAGTGATAGCTCTCCTGCAGTTCCTTGCCTTCCTTTTCAGTTGTTGGACCCCATAAAGTAATATTAATGGTAGATGAAGAGGTATCTATCAATTTGATGCTCCTTCGAAGAACTTCAGTCCCATCCCTCCTCCTTATGGTTGAGCTTGGGTCCACACATATGACTATTCCAATAACATCAACAAGGATATTATTGTTCAATTCTAAAATGTCCTTAAAGGGTGTGAAGGAGAACTTATGTTTGGGAATTGTAAGGTCATCTTCTGAGTGAGAAATTTTGGATTCCTCGACTAAAAGAATTTCAAGCTGGCTATTTAGTTTGTTGTACAACCTATTAGCTAACTTAATAGTCCCACCAGATATTGTATATACTTCTCCAAAATGTGCATTCATGTAATGAAGGTTTGCAACTTCATTAAAGCATGTTATTCGTATTTCAGTGCACTCACAATCAACAATATCAAAAGAGAAGACCTGCCCTTGTCCCTTCTGTGTGTTGAAGTGGTGCATCTGTTTTTTCATGGTAACACGACCCTTTATAAGCCACCTTGTCTGAAATGGATTCAAATTTCTAATGGGCGTAATATTGGATGGGGAGTCTTTCTTTTGTAGGGAAGAGGCTAACCCAAACAGTGCCCTTTGAGTAGGTGGCTTTGTCACCATAGGAATGTTACTCATGCTTGTAGATGGAGTAGTTGAGTTTGTAGAAGTTACTTTCTGGACTTGCTCTTCAAACAGGTAGGCAGGTTGACCAATGATGTCATGTTGCAAACATGTGATTTCTAATTTGGAGATGACTATCCACCTATAAAGATTAAACGAGTCAGTATTTTGAGTACAATTAAATGTGGTAGAGCTGATAAAAATGCTAGGCTACAAATTGGTAGTTGTGAATTTTGTAGATATGCATGCAAATAGCGTGGCTCACCTTGAATTGCAAAGAATAGGGCAACTGTATCCTATCAATTTGAGTATAGATCCTTTCTGGAGTTCTTTAGAAGCTATGCATTGGTTGTACTTTGTTGGAAGTGTTGCCTTCTGCTTATGTACCCCATCGGAGAGATCCACTCTATATCGATCAACCAATTTGAGCGCATGGCCAAATGGTGCAATTTCTAATGCTTGTAGATGGGGTTGCAAGTTTAGGTTACCATTATTCATCAGCTTGATTGCATCCTTAGTCAAGGAATATTTTGTCAGGAGAGGTGGTTGCGGTACTATAACATTGTTATCAAGGCTTATAGGCGTGGCTTGTACTTGTTGGGTTTGCTGTTCAAAGAGGTTGGTGGGCTTGCCAATGATATCTTGCGGCCCACATATGATTTCTAATTCCGATATGACGATCCACCTATGAGTGTAAAATAAAGAAGTATTATCAATAGGATGATATGTAAAATAATGGAGTTCATGAAAGATAATCTAAAAGTTTTGATTTTGCATATTGTAGCAAATTACTAAAATATGATGGCTCACCTTGAATTGCAAAGAACAGGGCAGCTATATTTAATGAGTTTAACTATAGAGCCCTTTTGTAGTTCTTCAGAATCTATGTGGTGGTTGTACTGTTTTGGAAGTGTAGCCTTCTGATTATGCACCCCATCAGAGAGTTGTAGTATATAGCGATTGGTTGGTTCAGGCCCATGTCCAAACATTGAAATATCTATTGCTTGTAGATGGGGTTGTAGGTCTACGTTTCCATCATGGATCATCTTAATTGCGTTCACAGTCAAAGAAAACATTGTGGCAAGAGAGCGAACTAGTCCTTGCAAAAGTAAATTGTAGTTGGCAGCTATTACTTACTTTCAATGATGTATAAAAAGCATACTTTGTGAAGTGTGAAATTAATATGTTGTATACCCAACAAAATATACTTAACTAATTCGATAATATTTTAGAAAGCAACAATGTTCTTGAATGCGACCATACAAGTAGTAGTTTAAATAAAAGTGTGTATAGAAGTTACATAGAGTTAAAGTAAATTTAGAATAATACCTGTAAATGTGATTTTGAATAGGTATGTATGTCAAAATAGTGGCCTTTAGAAGTTAGCTTGCTGCACTTGTAAGGAAAACAAAAAGGGAGAGTGTAGTGAGTAAAAAATTTAGTTCATGCTATTAAGTAATCTAACTAAATTGGATGCACTCTAAATGTTTAGATCTGCATTCTATGCTAAAGGAATAAGAGGAAACATGCTTTCTAACAAATGAGTATAAAAGTAGTGCATTAATAGCAAGGGATAAACAACGAATGAGAATACAATAAGATTAAAGAGAGTTACTTGGTTCATAAATGTTTTATCCTATTATTGGAGAGCACTAATTTTATGTGGATTGTGTTATGATTGAGGATACATCTATCATGTATGTTAATATAGTATACTAGAAATGTGAAATATGTTAAAAGAATGGAAGTGAGTACAATATTATCGTTCTACTAAGTGATCAAATTTTAAGGAATGTAGGTGAAAAAATGAGACAATTATTGAAGGAGAGATATAGCATTTGTTGGCGATATATATTTGTTGGAGTGAACACAATGGTTAGACTATGCGTAGTTGAAGTCAAATGAGGAAAGGTTTGCAACACATTATATGCAAACTACTATTCTTAATTATATGCAATTGAACATGGCATTTGTTTTTTGGAATTTTGACATATGGGTCAAGTAAAGATATACAAAACAAAAGCAAAAGTCAAGAACCAAGATGCAAAATGATAGCGAGAGAACAATGTATACATATTTTCGAAGCAAAAAATGTGTTACATGGTATTGTAGTAGGTGACATATTGGATCTTTTTATTGCGAGGAGAAGTGCCTTGTTCATAGTATATTGGAGCTTACATTTGTTTAAGGGAGTTACAAAATATCCAACTATCCATAAGTTGGTAAAAGCTGAAGTTATATCATTATATCAACTACTATATCCACATTTATAGTGATAATGTATCTTAGGGGTGGTTCAAGTAATTTTGGAATGCTTCTTTAATGTAGATAGAGCCACCTTGTCCGTAGAACTCATCCGCTTTCATTTCACGAAGGAAAGTACAAAATGAACTCAACTTCTCACAAGTTGAATGGAACTCATGTACTGTTACTTCCATTGACTGAATGTCCAAATCTTGGACACTTTGCATGTTTTGAACAGTGGCCTTCGCTTGTTGTAGCAAGTCCAAGCAACTAACTGTAATGTCATTTGCAAAATCTTGTATCTGACTTGTAGAGTTTTGATTTCCATTGATTGACGGTGTCGAATTGGCTGACAACATTGGCCCACTCGAACTACTGGAGATGTCAATAATATCCATTGCTATTTAATTGACGATGTTGAGTTGTATCTTACAACCTATGCTGCAATAATATATGTTTTGTGTCAGTGTTTAACCCTATGCTCCAATAATATATGTGTTTTTTAAGTGGTAATTTATCATTTTTTACAATTCTACTTATGAATAATAATTATTGCTAATATTATTTTTAAAAAGACAATTATATTTAATATCAAGCAATAACTATACAAACAACTAAATATCCAATTGATAACTATTTGATACTAATGGATATTATATTGTAAATAAATCATTAACTATAACTTTTCCATACTAAAGAATACCACATTAAATAATTAAAAAAGTAACTTAATTGTAATTGTTCAATATCAATTGATTGTTGATAAATTTAATTGGCCAATACTAATAAATATCACAAAAAAAATATACTAGCACCTATTTTATTTCATTAAATCTAAAACACAATATTTTACAATTTAAATTGCACTTCTATAATAAACAGTTACAATTTTAACAACTTTCGTATAATAAACATTATTGAACAAAAAATATATATTTCTAACTAAAACTATAAATCTATTAACTAGTTATGTGGAGTGCGAATTCATTTATAGAAATATAGTTAATTTTTTTTGTGATATTTATTAGTATGATTGTAATTATTTATATTACTTCATCTTTTAATTAAAGTATCATATAAGAAACAAAAAATGAATTATTTTTATGTACATTAAATTCAACCAATCTATTTCAATAGAACTAAATCTTATAATACATATTAAATTTGTAAGAACCATCTCCACTAAATAAATAATAATCCATAGTAATGCTTTTCTCATTAATAAATACATATAAAACATTAAATACAAATAACTCATATTATCATATCCTTCAATTTTAAATAAAAAATAATAAAACATTTAGACATTCTAGTTACAATTAATTATAACAAAGACAATCTACATTTGACTATCGAAGAGCATTCAATGATCAACACAAACAAAAAGAATGAAGTTTTCTCTATATAGTAATATTAAACCAACAATAAAAAAGGTTAAATATTAAAATTCAAATTGTAAATAAATTATTACAATTTTTCCCAGTTTATATTAAAAACATACTTGATAAAAATTCAAATTGTATCCTTAAATTCAATGGTGAATAATTAATTAATTGGAAATGCAGTATATTACAAAGGAAAACAATTTTGGATTATAAATCTTTGAAATACATACTAACATAGAGAGAAATACATCGAAATGGGATAACATCAACAAGTTAATGTTGATATACCTAAGTAGGTTATTGTGGTACATATACCAACTTTAAGGAATTGTCATTTTAAAGTTTTTTATTGCATTTGTTGAAGAGATGACAAAAATAATAATCTAGGTGCTAAGTAAGATGTGAATATGAATGAAGGCTTCAATGAAGATGAACTTAGTGAAGAAGCATTCCTTTATAAACTGCAACAAAATTAATTTTATTCCATTAGTTGATCTAATTCAACATATCCACTACTACAATTTAATTTTTCTCTTTTGCAAAAATAAGCACATGTTATTATCACGTGATTTAAGAGTACTAGTGAGATTTTTGAAGTATTGTGCTATACCTATTGAAAATTCGAAATACAACACATATCTATCTACAAATGCTCATAGTTGTTGTCTTGACCACTTGTATTTGTTATGTGCAAGCAAGATGATCCATGGTAAACAAGATAAAAATTTACAAAATTAATCATAATTGAAATTTAATAAAAAATTACCAATTATCAATAACAATTACATATAAGATATTTCATCAAAATAAATAGGTTTACAGCATAGAAAACTTTATGAAAAAAAACAGAAACAAACTAACAATAGATTTTTTCTTACATACATTATCATGCAATAAAGATCGTTAGAAGGATTCTAAAAAACTAACTAAAACTGACAAAAGATAGAAAACATAACAGTGAGGAAAACAACTAACTAAAACTGACTAAAAAGATAGATAGAAACTGCACATAGCAGTGGGGGCATGCCAAATGGCACATCTCTCGCATTAGTTATTCAACAAATAGTTATATTTTTACCGTAGAAAAATTGCATTTGAGTGTTAATTATTTGGTATTTAAAAATAATCTCCAAATTTTTCTCAGAGATTAGGAAAATGTGATACAAACAAAACTCTCACAGCCGATTCTAAAAGCATTTCAATCATTTTCACCATCTTTAGAATCCTTTTGTTTATTAATTTCTGACATGTTAATATGGTCACAGCTAACACAATCGGTAGGAAGAAAGGCAAGAGTGAAGATGACATTGATGAGTTGCTGCTGAAGGCTGTTAGTCATAGTGGGTATGGCCATGCAAGTGAGGTATCATATGTGCAACGCAGGCATTCCAAGGGCGGAATTCCCCCACCATTCTGTGAAGAAGATGCAAAATACAATGCTTCTTCTTTGACGCCACATTGTCTTTCTTCAGATGATTTTAGGGAGCCTTACTGGTCTGGGTAATAGCAAAAGGCAATTTGAGATCCCGGATAATATTAGCGGCATTATTAAACCCGACAGGTACAACACAATTTCCTTTTAAGATTTGTACATAATGGCGGAATAATGCCTTTAGTTGTGAGTTGTGACCTCTGAATAAGAAATGATTTTATTAGTTGCTCGCACTTTCTTAGAAATAATGATGTTGTACAATGCAGAATGACTTTGCTCCTTGGACCGCCGGGCTCGGGGAAGACGACTTTACTCTTGGCTCTCGCTAATAGGCTTACTACAGATCTCAAGGCAGGTTTCTGTCATTCATGATATATTCATTAATTCTAGCATTCTAATTTAGGCCTAAATACTTATGCATAATACCTTGCTTCCTTATAAACCACATGGCACTACCTTGTTTCCTTATAAACCACATGGCACTGCAATATTTTTTACAATTAACGTGGCACTCACAAAGCTCCCCATGGAAACAGTAAGGAGATGATGCTCCATGGACTATCTGTCAATGTACACTTACACACGTCTTCCAAATGTATATCCCATTTGCGTATAAGGAGACAGTGCTCAAAACAGAGGGGTAGCACTCAGAGTCCAAACTATTCTGTGCAATTTTTGAAATTGATTGGAAAGATGGATTTGATACAGATGTTTCAGAATTTAGCATTTCCTCGGCTGGCAATGTTCTTCTTGGCATTGGCATTGATGAAGATGTGTGGGTGGCTTTACCATTTCATATTTTCTGAGAATATGCAGGGCAAAGTGGTTCAATCACCGGTTCATCTTCTAGAACTGGAGAGGTATGTGTTTTGAAGAAAGCCCAGTGTGCAATGTTCAATTGTTTTGTAAAATCTGAGATGTATTGAGTGTATGCTTTGTTTGATGGCAGAAAATGGCTTATCAATATGCCAAGAAAGGAGCAAATTTAGTGCTAGTTGTCAGAAGAGAAACCAACTTAAGGTTGTTGTTGATAATTCCACCTCCATTGGTGCTCCCCACATTTATGTAATTGCTGCCAATGTTTCCAAAGAGGACTGCAAAAAATCCAGAGGAAACAATCAGGACCTATGGTGGTTGTAAGACTCACATCTCTTACTGCTCATTTTTCCCTAAATTATGAAATCTCGTAGAGATGGTTTTCTAATTCTTTTTTTTGTGGGTTTGTTATAGAATTTGTAATTAGTTTGCTTGTATGAATTTATCAACTGGTTCACTTTTGGTCAAAAGTAAATCCCAGACATTCAAGCCAAAATGGCTCGCAACTGTAGCTAGTATTTACAAGAGTGCATGAGGTAATATGCATATATTATTTCCCAGTCTGCCCATCCTATATAAACAAAGCTTGACTAACTGAATTTAAGTGCTTAATATGCACCTCAGTAATTCTAGTTGTGCATTCAATGTAATCCTTTCCTTATATGTTCTAAAACCATAATACCAAATTTAGATTTTCTTGTGCAAATGCTATTCAGTTTACTATCGCTGAAAATGATTGGTATTAGAAATTTCTGTCCATGACAAAATATTGTATTTTTGTTGTGTTAATTATGAATAGAGTGAAGAAGCAGCTGCAGGAAGACTGGTGTGGAAAACTCAATGAGAAAAAGCCTAGAGAAAAGCTGAAGAGAGAAGATAGGCTAGGTTAGAGAAAGACCAAACCGGCTGCACTACAGAATATTTCGCCTGAGGTTCGACAGGCTATTCAGAAGGCTCGACTTGAGCAGAAAATGAGCCAAGTTGAATTGGTGCAGGTATTATTTCAAACAGTTCACTTCCCTAAATGATTTAAGATGTTCTGTGCATGGCTGTAAACTTTAGGATTAGTATTTTAAATAACTAATCAGCTTATAATCAGGAAGCTGAATTTATTCTTGTCATGGAAGCAAAGCATGCTGTAAAAAGAGGTTGACAATTTACATATAAATAGACACAGGTTTATTGAAGAGTAGAAGAACGAATGGAATCAAGAGATAGAGAGCATAAGAGCTGATGGAATTAAGTGAAAGTACCATGAACTATGTGGAAGAAGCCTTTTCCTAGTGGCAGCCTTTTCTTGGTGGCTGCTGCATAGTCTTCTAAGGTTTGTTTGAGTAAATTGACTGCTTTCTGTAGAAGCATGTTTCTAGCAAATTATGCTTCCAGTGGTAGTCTATGTAGAAGTGGTAGTCTATGTACAGATTATGCTTCAATTTATAGCAAAAATCAGTGGTGGATGGCAATTAAGATATTTACCAGGAGTAAATGCTTCCAAAAATTGAACAACTCAGTCAGATATTTACCAACTGAGTAAATGCAGAAGAAGGGAAGCCACTCGAAGGTGTGACTTCATCACCGTCAAATCTAGAAGGTGCATGGCTGGCTTCAAAAACATTCCGACGGCACACTTGAAGAAAAAAAAAGGACGACCGCTCAACAAACTCGTCCATGCATTAATTATCTGAAACCATTTGGCAAGTGGTGAATGGCAAGTGGTTCACCGGTAAATAGGAAACCAAGAAAACTTGCTGGAAAACCATGACAGCGTGAGACTTGTTTCAGGCCAAAAGCCCATGCATAATATAGCCTATCGGCTAAAAATAAGTCTTTTAATTTACAAATTTGAAACCCTATTCCACCATTGTTCCTAATGATTTCTTGAATCTTTTCAAACAAGGCAATCCCAAAATGGTCTTTATGCATAATCCTTAGACTTGCAACAATAAGATCAAACAAAAAAAATACTATAATGGTCAATGGGAGCTTACCTCCCAACCATAGGGTTGAATACAACCCACCCATGCACTTGGAGTCACATAGCAATCCAAGGTTGCACACACATTCAACATTCTTGTATAACATTTAAACACTTAGATTTTCTACAATGATACTCTACGTCACATCACATAATACAAGGTCTTACACATATACAACAATCCCAATGTAACCCAGAAAAAAAAGAGGGGATGGGGACTTTACCAAAGAGAAAAAGATTTCAACACAATCTATGTAACACACACTTCCATTTTTCCAACGCCATTTCATACAAAATCTTCCATTCACAATTCCCTTTTCCTCCTCATTACAAACATATAAGGATACTCGTATCCACTTACCATTGTGGGTACTCATACCTAAAACCCCCAAAATGAGAGCCACACCCACTCAACCCCATTACACACAAGACCTAACTCTTATGAGAGGATGTCTACTCCACACAAGGCTCATTTACAAAAAAATTACAACTTACACAGCAATTTCTACCTCACAAAACATATCATGATTTCACAAAAAGATTCACAATTTTCCATAATGATCACACAAAATAAAACACTCCAATAACAAATATTGCACAAACATTACAAAATTTATACAAGAGGGTTTGGGTCCTACCTTAAAATGTTTTCCAAACTTGATAGATTTGTTGAAATCCCTTCAAGCCTCCCAAGAACTCCAAGAGAGGTTAAAAAAAAAAAAAAACCCTCCCACACCAAAAAAAGAACATAAATAGAAAAGGAGAAAAAAATCTTCTCCCCAACTACCTCATAACTAAATAACTTCCCCATTTTCATCACCATTTTGAAATGGCAAGTGTAAGATGCCTAGAAACATTACACACATAACATATGATCTTAATTCCATCAAATGAATTAAGATTGGTAGCACGACAAAAAACACAGTTTGGAATTGTTATGTGACCCCGAATTTCCATTGGCATTTTACCCACACACTTGATGCATAAATATTTGTATATGACAAAAAAATCACAATAGTCGAAGCATTAGTAACCAAATTCTTAACATCCAATAACAATAATATTTTAAATCAATTATCACTTTCCAAAATCCATGTTTATAATAATTATTCGCTAAATTGCATTAACATTGAATAATTTTATGAACCTCCACAAATTAACATTTAATCCATTAAAATCTAATCTCAAAAATCATATATTTGCATTTCACATTAAAAAAATCATATGATATCACAATGTATCTACACTTAGCATTAGTCAACTAATCATGTCAATAATAACCAAATCAATACATATAAGCGTAAGAACACCAACTATGTCTATGGAAACCAAACTATCATTCATAGTACTCTTGTAATAATATCCAAACATAAGAAATCATGAAACCATCACTCAAGAGTCATAGTAGTATCAAAATAACATAGAGTCAAAAAGGGTCACAAAAGGAAGGGCCTCACATCTTCATACTACCATTTGCCTCTTTTCACACATCGTATGAATGAATTTCCTTCTAGCCAAACAAGGGCACAAAATGCAAGCAATCATGAAACAACAACAAAATCAATTCTTTGAAAAACTACCATGAAAAAATGTGAACACTAAAAGAAAGGGCAACTTTACTTAATAATATTATCACGTATTTGGAGAAAAAGCATGTGAAAGGCCTTGACATATATGTCTCTACTAAGGCAAGGCATATGCAAAAATCATGTGCCTACATAGAAGTGATATTTCAACCACAATATATGGAAGCATTAATCTTAACACTACAATTTTCAAGACTATTGTAGGAGATGCAATTATATTTATTTCAAATCGATGTCATTTTCTATACAACATAAGTGTGGACCTACAAGCAACATCCAACGCGAATAATGGTGTAGAAGACTCAAATTTAATCAAATATTTAGAATAAATAAGCCTAACAAACACCACAAGCTATAAAAGGAGATTGTATAACACATCATGTCAAGAATACTTCCTAATTACATACTACAAAAGTTTTGTATTGGAGGATATTAAACATCACAATTTTGATGATTTGGAAAAGGTCAAACCTTAATTAGTTTGCATTCCAACGTTCTAGTTGTTGGTTTATAATGCTTAGTCAAGGTGCCAAGCACACATGAATTATGAATCCTCAATTCTTGCGTCATTAGTCCCATACATAAATCCTTAAGCCATAAGGCATCAAAAGTACCATACTTTATAGCATTTATGGTATTTTCTTAGTAATAAGCAAAAAATCATATAGCATGTAAAAATTCGAAAATAAAAATCGACCAATATCCAAAATCTTCAAACCACGCCTAGACAAAACATTCAACATTCGAAGCAAACAAACAATACTTTATACCATAGTTCAAAAATGCAAACTTGAAAACCCAAAAAATTGACTTGACATGGACTCGACACAAAACTTGACAAGATGTGGCAAAAAATTAAAAAGCTCATAATTACACAAAAATAAATAAATTAATGAATTTAGAGAACACAAAAGTCTAATTTGATTATCAATTTGTCATTATTCAAACATTACATGTGATTATGCCCAATCTTCCCAATGTCCTCTAGCATGAAATCCAAGCAATGCGCAACACAAGTCCAAAAAATAGTATGATGTCTTCCCATAATAAATCTCCTCACAAATACATATGTTGCTCCATTATTCAAGTTATTTTGGGCAATATTTTCAACCCCAACCTCTTGGATCCCATCCAATAGATTTCACAAAATCTCATCATTTTTACTTCATGAGAAGCATTTATGGACTTCACAAATGCCAATGTGCAATTAAAAGTCACTAAAAAGTAAAGGAGAGTCATATTTCGCCAATATGCTCATCCATCTATTAGAATGCTACACCCAATTCTCTATCTTAATTTATTTTGATTATCAACAAAAATTGTGTATTTTTTACTTCCTTTAGCAATGGCCCACTCAAATCCCTAGCTATTGGAGTCTTAAACCCCTCACCAACAACTATCAATGCATTCACCAACCCTTCCCAATATGGAAGGTTCACCACATTAAAGGGAAAATTATTCTAGTTCCAAGAGTTTTGTCATTGTCATCCTAGCCTAATGTTGTTTTTCCTTATTCCAAGCAATACCTTTGATTGAAGGTTGTGCTCCTAAAACAATGCGTGGAAAAAAAAATCGATGCCAATGAAGGAAGCTAAAAGTAAAACGCTCGAGAGTCTCATCAACGGAGAAAAGTAGATGACAAATGTTTGGGGCAAAAAACGAACTTGTAAATAAATCAAGATTGACATTCATTTTCGTTGTCATTGTTTCCTTTGTTCATTGCTCTCTTTTTTTTCATTTCATAACTAACAAGTAGGGCATCTATCTCTCATAATCTCTTCAAAGCACACCAAGGAACACCATCATGTATGAATATTTTAGCAAGACGGTATTTGCAACAAACTTGGCCCTTGATAACACCAAACATTCCATATTTCCATGCAAGATCTCTTTTACAACTCATTTGCATTGAACTTGACATTGCTAATTTTAAAATTAAAAAAATAATATTAAAAAACCATTAATATATTAGCAAAGTTTTGAAAAAAATACAATTAAGGTTTAAAAAAATAAACAAACAAAATGACATTTATAAGAGAAAAGAATGCAAGTACAATAGAAAAAGGTTAAAAAAAGATGAGGGGGAGAGGAAATCGAAATAAAACAAAAATAGATAAATATTGGTTTGAATCTTTGAATGTGCCTTTAAATTGCCTTCAAATCCCTTCTCTCAACTTGTTTATGTTACATGGATGTTGAATATGTCCTTTAACGGGTGAACTAAAGCCCAAATTGTCAAAAATAGATAAATTGAAATGCTGAAATTCCATGATATTTTTTATAACCTTTCACCAAGAAGTCTGATCAGAAAATTTGCAAGTTTGTGTGCAAAACTAGGTCAAATCTTGACAAAAACTCATAAGTATTCAGCCTAACTTGGCCCTGAATCAACTCAAGAATCTAAGTCAACTCAGCACAAGAAGCTCAAAAACTTGCAAGTTGCAATGAGTCAGCTGAGTACTCAACCAGTTTTCAATCTATGCTTTTATAACCTTTCACCAAGAAGTCTGATCAGAAAATTTGCAAGTTTGTGTGGTCGAATCTTGACAAAAACTCATAAGTATTCAGCCTAACTTGGCCCTGAATCAACCAAGAATCTAAGTCAACTCAGCACAACAAGCTCAAAAACTTGTAAGTCGCAATGAGTCAGCTGAGTACTCAACCAGTTTTCAATCTATGCTTTTATACATAAATTATTGTTAAACCAGGAACCATGCAAATCAAATGAATTAACAATAATAATGTTAATGTGCATAATTGCAATCACATATGGAATCTATAACAAACAGACAAAAAAATTCTAAGGTACAAATGTTCATGTAGTTAATAAGATATGATCTAAGAGTTTGATTTTAATGTCATCGGGCTCATTTTACATTTGTTAAACTTCAAGGTAAAATGCCAATGGCATAAAATGTGATACAAGTTGTAAACTCGGATTTCACATTATAAAACAATTATCCTTTGTTCCCACTCCAAAACTGAAATAATAAGAAAACTTTTGACCAAGAAAATGACTTTTTTTATATGAAATCATAGCTATATGGACAAGCAAAAACCAAGGAGACCTTCCACAGCAACCATATGCCTAATCGGCTTTAAAGCTTACAAAGCAGGCTTAAATGTAAAACATATCACTCATCCCGCCTTAGCAATCATTGCATATTCCTCCCATGAACATTTCCACATATTTGGAGAAGGGTTTTTAAATTTTCACCCATGAATGAGATTAAAATCTGCCCTTTAGTGCTTAACTTCTTTCTATCTACGAGGAAAAATACAATTACAAGTTAATTTCAATACAATGATATCTCACATATGAAGTCCAAAATACTATAAAATAGAGGCAGCTAAATTGTTGCAAAAGCAACTACTATTTTAAAACTTCAAAATTCAGTAATTCCGTCAACATATCCTGATATATGGAACATCAAGTGGCACAATATTCATCACTGCAGAGAATTTGTAGTTCTTTTCTATCCACAAGACATCAATACCTCGCTGTGTCACAAAATTGTTCAGATTCTTCCAGTGGAGTTTATGACTCAACTACTAATCCGGCAACTTGATTTTACTGAAATTGAATAAATGCCATTACCCTATTCTTGGAGACTCAAAATCAGCAACATTTAACTTTATATATAGAGAGAGACACACAGGTTTTTTTCATTTCAAATGATTATAACAGTTAAACTAACCTAGGATATATAAGATCAACTACGCAACTATGTAAATAGTTCACACAGTGTGAAATTGACTAGATATTCCACTCTCAAAACTCCCATTTAAAACCTAACTCAGAAAACAGAGTTTTTAAAACAGAAAATAAACCATTTTATTTCAAAAAAAATCAACAGAGTTTTCCAATTCTGCATCGAAGACACCATCTATATTTGCAGATATAATTAACTGACTTCTGTCTTAATATTTGACTGATTCCAATGCACATGACAGCTCTAACAGCATACAGAATGGTACAGAGATATGAAAGAAAATATATATCTTAACATGGAATTTACCATCATCTAGGCTGATAAAGCCGATTTATTTATAATGATTCTCAATTAATACATCTAACCAAAAGTACAAAACATGGTTGTTTCAAAAAGCATAACATGATAATTCTGAGAGTGAATCCAATGCTGACACATCATACCAACACTACTAATTGTAATCAGGTATTTGCAAAACTTCACATTATCAAATTCTTAAAATTACTCTAAACAGCATACAAATAATATGTATTTTAATAACCAGTAATAATAATACCTGTAACCAGAATGTGTAAACTACCAACAGCTACTCCTGCAGATTCTGTGGGAAAAGGGCATCATGCAAGTGTTTTCCCCCCAAACACAACCCAATAGAGCTCCCCCATTTCTACATTATTCGAGTGGGACCCCTCCCTTCATGTGCAGGTCATGAAGATGTACCACGTGGGAGAGAGAGAGAAAGAGAGAGAGAGAACTCCAGTGTCTGGGGAAACGATATCTTTCTAACTCTTAATGCAAGCAAATATGATCTATTATAATATCCATAGCCAGGGTAATACAGTTGTGTCACACCATGTCCACAAATAACTAGGGTTAGGAACTTAGGAGTTATAATATTGCTGAAACTAAAACTTGGTGTAAGCCTAACATCACAAACACACTCCACTCCTAACCCTGGTATGAGCCTGACATCACTGGCACATCACAAGGTACTACAGTGTAACCCATGCAAGGTCTACTCACATATACTGGAGTCTTTTAGATGACCAGCCCCTTGACCTAGACCACCTCTTTCTCCCATTCTTGACTTACTGAGCTGCAGCTTTGTACGATGTGCTAAACAACTAGGAGCCAATGACATTAGGCAGGCCTCCACAAGCCACACCTAGAGTCCTGGGTCACAACTATGCTGCAAGCACTTGACTCTGCAATCACACACAAAGTAAAAGTCTTAAACACAAACAATATAAACTTTTAATACTTAAACTGCTGTACAAAGTTTTGAGTTTCAAAATACAGAATACCTAAGTGTGTCACAACCCATACTTCGTCATTGTCAACATAGCTGAATGACAAAGTAGCCTTTGTCGCAACTTTTTGTTATTGATCTTTTCTTGTGTTTCCAATCGTCCAATTTTAATCATACAGGAGTTCATAAGAACTGCCATCCACAGTATTCTTTTGTTTTGCATAAGGCATTCAATAGAGGTAAAATACTACTCCATTCTCTACTGTAAGACTTCATGATGATCATGGACAGATTTTCAGTTTTACTAAGCCTACATGCCTAATACTAAATCATTTCCACACAACCATTCAAGAAGCTCAGTATTAGCTCATGCACTACACTGGTTTTGGTTATGAAACAATCCTACTTTTGAAACCCTACAGTTCACAAACTAGAACACAACTTGATGGGTAGAACCCAATCGAAATGCAGAATACTTCTCATACTATTTAAAGGTGCCAAGACAGTTTAATATCATCCATTCAGCTATTCACAAATGTAACCCGAATTTCTCTTCCTATGATCCATAAAAAAATCATATGCTCCAACAGCTTTCTTCAAATATTCATCCTCTGCAGCTTTCATTGCATACTCTAAATTTCAAATGGAGATTCTAGAACTTACATAGACATTCAGACATTCCTATTGAAACAAAACTT
>VDFB02278897.1:0-29807 GCA_007258455.2 Sequoia sempervirens
TTCTCCAGAGTGCGACATGAAGATTCAACTTTTCTTAGGGTGTTGACCAGCAAGTTGGCATCACTTAGGCATTCAAACAACTTGCTTGTGTCAACTATGGTATCTATATAATGGCCTCTCCTATTTACATGGTCAAGTTATTGGAGGAAGGACTACTTAGAATATTCATAGGTATTTGTCACATCTATATGATATGCATTTAATGTTCATTAGCATTTTCATAAAAAAAATTGTAGTGCTTTTGGGGCAGACGATCATCAAACACATCTATTTTATTTTTGGTCCCTTTTCTCATCAAGTTTGGAGATTTTTTTTTTTTAGGGATACAAAATGATCATAATATCTTATAATTAATTCCTCATAAATTTATCCCCACTCTTAGTTCCAACTCATACACATAGCGCAATATAGTAGGAAAACTTAATTTACATGAACAATACACTAATTGCTAGACTGAATGAGGTACCCATGCACATATATAGTTTAGTAAATGCATATTGGTTGTACTTAACAAGTTGTCCTTGCATTTACAGTTCACTAACTACACATAAGTTAAGCAAATCAAGGATCAAATCAAGGTGACTATGCATGCTTAGTTCAAGGGAAGTTGTATCAACTCGACCTTTTCATTGTAAATCTATTTATTGGACATTGATAAAGACAATATATCAACAGTTTTAGTAGCTATCACTTATATTCCTTGCTTCCTTATGTATGTCCATTTTAGTTTCTACTGTCATTAACTTTTTGCAGTTTGTGAGATTATAAGTACAACCAATAATTTATATTTTCCTTGTTGGCCATGAAATGTATATTTCTCTTCAACTTAATACCATGTCAAGAAAATAGCTCCAAAATTAATTTGCTAAAATTTATGATTAAAAGGGAATTTTCTAAAATTTGGAGTTCAAAACTTTGTCATGTACATTGTTGCTTGCACATGGGCTAGTTTGGCCACAAATACAAAGATCTACCCATATCATTAATCATAGTATAAACCAGTCAATTTCAAGCTTCAACTAGAAGATGATGAGCTCAATATTTGGTATATTTCACTTATACTAACAAAGTCATTTGTTTCAAAGGCTTACCCAAGGAGAAGTCCTTCTTCCATGGACATTTATTATGATTAATATTGATAGGGATTCCAAGGTAATTTAGGTAGGCATGGGCAACAATGTCATATCCAAGTATGATGGGATATGACAAACAAGAAGGCAATCCAAGTATAGATGGGTCTTTTAACGATCTATAAAAACCCCCCAAGAGTTCATTTATAGCATAAAGGGGCAATCATATGGCTAATTGGAGGATGAAAACTCCAAGAATCTCACAAATAAATCTTAGGTGATCTTGCCAATGCATACCTGATCTCAACAACTGTTGGTGGGCTACTAGAAGCCGAAATTAGACAGTATTACTATGACAACTTGTTGAATTGCATCAGAGTTTTTTCCTTTTCCAGCTAGCTTTGGCACCAAGTCCTAATAGATGTTGGTAGGGGTTTATCCCTGGTTCTAGGAAAATGCATACTGCTGCTCTAGTCCATTTTTTTGTTGTATGTACGTCATAATCGACCCATTCTAATGACTGCAACCTATAAGTATGTTTAATGCACTCTCTTCCTAACTTTTGAACTTATTTTTATTAGTAAGAAAAAAGTTGTTTACCCTCTTCCAATACAATTTTCAATTTAAATATGTGTCCAATTTGAATATGATATTTGTAAATATGTTCATCACCACACACTAGTGTCTGGAAATGGAAGATGGAGAAACAAGGAAAACTTGCATCAAAGAAAGGTACAATGCTCTACTAGTCACACAAGCAAGTGACTTGTAGCTGGTGGTTGGACCATTGTATCTACACAAATACCCCTATGACATTGCATAATGGTTACCGCTCGTTGTATTGCACTTCTCGTTACCCCTGAGGTGGAGAATGAAAGTTATAGTACATTTTATTAGTGCTTTGAATGTAGACTATCAACAAAACAATTCACCTAGAAACACAAACCTACAAATTTGAGGAAAATGTTTGAGTAGTCCTTGCTAATTGTAGAGCAGGAGAATACATTTTTCCTTTTTAAAGAGACTCCAGGGTTGAATGCTCATCTATCAAGATGCATTCACTTGGAAATTATCACTGAAAAAATTATTTTATTATTCACACAAAGTAGTTGTTCCTTAACATATAATACACTTGGCATTCATTTAACCGATAAGTTCTATTGGCTTAACCATTGATGATCTCAAGTTCAAGTCCCCACTAAATGTGGTAGCACTGTTGCTTAGCTTGTTACAGGTTTTTTAACAAAAATGTAATGCAAAAATGTATATAGTTGTACCTCTACTCATATCAAGGTGGGTTTTGTAATTAAGGATGAATTCATATTGAGCTCCAAAAAAATGCATGCGCTTAAACCAGAAGAACATTTTGGCCATTGCATTGATATCTATGTCTTTTTCAAATAGTTTCTTGTGTACCCACATTTCAAATTATTCTTTGTACTTCTTATCAAAGTGAGGAGATTGAAGCACTGTATAGAGCACTCTTCTTCGAGGTAGTCTGACCTTGTAGAAACTCTGGAAGCATGGATGGTTCAGGTATTTTTGGGTAAATGATTTCACCAATATGTGTATCTTGGCATCTCCAATCAATTTTTTCTTTGTTATCTACTGCTTCTACAAAATATGTGCAATGAGGGCATGGCCGAAGCCTCTTAACAAATGCCATAGGAAAAAAAAAAGAATTTACCTAAGATTGAGACTCAGATTGATTGGTATCCTGCAAGGACATGAAACGATGGCAACATGGGGGAATATGCATAGTGGGAGGGAGCATGCTCCTTTGCTTCATCATCCCCATCAAATTCCTTGTCCCCATTTCAGAATTAATGATACCCGTTATCTTACTTCCCCCGTGTCATTTCAAACTATGCTCCATCATTTGTTCAACTTAGGTTTTTAGATAGGAACTCTTTCTCACAATTAGCCGAGCGAGTTTATTAGATTAAGGAGAAGAAAATGTTTGTAAAGTGGACAAGAGCTCTGGTTCATAAATGATCAAATTAGAGAGTTTTTCAAGGAAAAAAATTAGATTAATTAAATAATCTATTTTTTCACCTTTTTTTTAATATTATTTTAGATAATTAAATAATATAATCATACAAAAAAAAATAATAAAAAATTTAAGTAATTTTAATTTTTATATAAGATTTCATAAAAAATAATTATATCAATGAAAATTCAATTCATGTCTTAAATGTTACAATTTTACTGTGCATTATTAAAGAATATTATATAACTATATAATATTATTACATCTTTATAATAAACAATTAAAATAATTATCCATTAAATAAAAACATATTTTCAATGATTAAATTTTTATAATATATCTTATTACGTTTGATAAAAATAGTATATAATAATATGTTTAATGATAAAATAATTAGTTTATTATTATTATATTTGTGATAGGTTGAATATAGGTGCTAGGAAACAAACAACAAACAAAAGAGTGCAAAATAACACTAAAAACAACCTACACCTCAAGATTAGCCTAGTTGGATTCAACACAAAATAAAGACAACAAAATGAAATCTTTTACCTTGTCTCGAATCGATCCTTTGGTTGGCCCTTCGATCTTTGGTGTTGTATGCTCCTTGGATGGCAAGATATGCAAGCTAGATGGTGATATGAGGATGAGGAGATGGGTGGAAGTGAATGCAAGTGTGAAAAATGGCTAAGTATGGCTCCTAGAATTTTTTTGCAAGAGTTTGGCTACAATGAATAATCTCCCAAAATGAGAGAAAAGAGGGGGTATTTATAGAGATGAGAGAAGGAATTTAAAATTCCTTTAAATGCATTGGGGGTTTAAATGTGAATTAAAAATTCACATGGGGAATGGAGTGTCTTATTAAAAAAAAAAAAAGCTTTTAATGAAGTTGACTAAGGACACATCCCCATGTGGGTGAGAGGACATGCGGGAATTAAAAACTCCTCAAATATTCTCATGGGGATGAGAGAAGGAATTTTAAATTCCAAGGGGTGCATTGGGGGATTAAATGTGAATTAAAAATTCACAAGGGGAATGAAGTGCTTTATGAGGTCCTTATCCCCATGTGGGTGAGAGGACATGTGGGGAATTAAAAATTCCTCAAATATTCTCATGGTGATGAGAGAAGGAATTTTAAATTCCAAGGGGTGCATTGGGGGATTAAATGTGAATTAAAAATTCACATGGGGAAGAGTAAAATGAATTTAATATTCTTTGGAAGGATCAAATGAATTAAAAATTCATTGAGAGGTTGATTAGGCTAGTTAATGAAGGATTAGAGGAGGGTTAGGTGGCTAAGAGAGGTCAGAGGCCAACTTGCAAAAGTTGGAGGATGTGACACATCATAATCAAGAATTAGGCATGTGCACATCCCTAATGATGAGATTAGAAGATGGGTTAGGATTAGATAAAAATTATGGGGGATGTGACATATGAAGAATTAAATAAATGTATTTAATTATTTAACTAGATACCTTAGGGATTTGGCAGAATTAAGGATATTAATTAAATACCAACGATATTACTTAATTAATGCAAATAAAGGGGATGCTTAGACGAAAGAGGATAATTTTGGATAAATTAAGTGTCCAAATTTAGGTGTCTACAATATTAATATTCTACTATATTATTTTTATTATATTATTATTAATATTTTATTACATTTTATATAGATTTTTTAAAATGTATAAGCTAGTTATACTCTAATCCCATTTTCTAATTCTAACCCTAAATTAAATACACTATCAATTGCATCTTGGTGTGTAATGGGTACATTGAAGAGGTGTAGAATGTCAATTATGGAAAATTTAAGCCTATATTTTGCATAAATTTATGCATTAAATGAGATCAATTGGTTGGCCATTGAGAAAATGGTATTATTTGTGCAACAAATGTCTCTAAAAATGAGTGAAAGAAAACATCTGAATCACGAAGACAATGAAGGTCTATGAAGAGGAAGGGGGAGAGATAGGGAGAGAGATAGATGGAGAGAGAGAGAGGCATTTCTAGAGATGCAGGGTGAGTGGGGAATATAGAGGTAGATATGAATATAGAGTGAGAGAGGAAGAGTGAGACATATAGATAGAGGTAGAGATGAATATAGAACAAGAGAGGAAGAGGGGGACAAATAGATAGAGATATAAGATCAAAACCACTCGATCAGAAGAGATCGAGACGTCGGCGATCAAGATCGTCGTCGAGATCCATCAGATATCCGATCGATCTTTTTTTTTTGCGAGGCCGATCAGGCGATCAGGCAAATCCGGCGATCAAAATCAGGACAAACCCGTCGAAGAATATCCGGCGGATCCGAAACCGAAAGATAAATCGAGAATCAAATCCGACAAATCGCGTCGAGGAAAGTCGTCGTCCGTCGAAAAGTCAGAAGAACGTCGAGGCGGGATCGCTTTTTGTCCGTCAGGCATCGGATCGTCGAAGAATATCAGTCGAAAGGCAAAATCAAAAGATCAAAAATCGTCGTCTGCGTCAAAATCCGTCGAAATCCGAGCGATCTGTCTCGTCGAAGATCAAAGCAAAAAGAAAAAGTGAAAAAATAAAAAAAAAAAATAAAATATCCTCAAAAAAATGGCATCAAGAAAAAACCAAAGACTCATCATCTCCCTGGCACTCCTAAATATTAAACTCTCATCACTTCTCAAAAAAATGAAATAGAAAAAAAGAAAAAATAAAAATAAAGTGGGATGGTGTGCTCAGAATGGGTATTTATAGGTATTTGTTGCATCTATATGATATGCATTTAATGTTCATCAACATTTTCATAAAAAAATTGTAGTGATTTTAGGGTAGACGATCATCAAATGCATCTATTTTATTTTTGGTCCCTTTTCTCATCAAGTTTGGACATATTATTTTTTAAGGAATACAAAATGATCATAATATTTTATTATTAATTCCTCATAAATTTCTCCACACTCTTAGTTCCAAATCATACACATATTGCAATACAGTAGGAAAACTTAATTTACATGAACAATACACTAATTGCTAGACTAAATGAGGTACCCATGCACATGTACAGTTTAGTAAATGCATCTCGGTTGTACTAAACAAGTTGTCCTTGCATTTATAGTTCACTAACTACACATAAGTTAAGCAAATCAAGGATCAAATCAAGGTGACTAGGCATGCTCAGTTCAAGGGAAGTTGTATCAACTTGACCTTTTCATTGTAAATCTATTTATTAGACATTTACAAAGAGCATATATTAATAGTTTCAACAACTATAAATATATTCCTTGCTTCCTTATATAATGTCCATTTTAGTTTCTACTGTCATTCACTTTTTGTAGTTTGTGAGATTATATCAAGTACAACCAATAATTAACATTTCGCTTGTTGGCCATGAAATGTATATTTCTCTTCAACTTAATACCATATAGAAAAAATAGCTCCAATATTAATTTGCTAAAATTTATGATTAAAAGGGAATTTTCTAAAATTTGGAGTTCAAAACTTTGTCATGTACATCGTTGCCTCAACATGGGCTATTTTGGCCACAAATACAAAGACCTACTCATATCAGTAATCATTGTATAAACCAGTCAGTTTCAAGCTTCAACTAGAAGACGATGAACTCAATATTTGGTATATTTCACTTATACTAACAAATTCATCTTTCTCAAAGTCTTGCCAAATGAGAAATCCTTCTTCCATGGACATTTGTTATGATGAAGATTGATGGGGCCTCCAACATAATTCAAGTATGCATGGGAAACAATGTCATATCCAAGTATGATAGCATATGACAAACAAGAAGGAAATCCAAGTATAGACGAGTCTTTTGAGGATCTATAAAAACCTCCCAAGAGTTTATTTATAGCATAAAGAGGCAATCATACGACTAATTAGAGGAGGAAAACTCCAAGAATCTCACAACATAAATCTTAAGTGATCATGCCAATGCGTACTTGATCTCAACAACTTTTGGTGGGCTAGTAGAAGCCAAAATCAGATAGAGTATTACAATGACAACTTGTTGAATTACATCAAAGTTTTTTCCTTTTCCAACAAGCTTTGGCACCAAGTCTCGACAGATGTTGACAAGGATTCATCCCTAATTCTAGGAAAATGCATACTACTGCTCTAGACCAATTTTTTGTTGTATGTATGGCATAATTGACACATTCGAAGGACTGTAACCTATAAGTATCTCTAATGCACTCTCTTCGTAACTTTTAAATTTATTTTTATTAGTAAGAAAAAAGTTTTTTACCCCCTTCTAGTATAATTTTCAATTTAAATTTGTGTCCAATTTGAATATAATATTTTTAAATATGTCCATCACCACACCAGTGTCTAGACATGGAAGATGGGGAAACAAGGAAAACTTGCATCAAAGAAAGGTACAATGCTCAGCTACTCACACAAGCAAGTGCCTTATAGCTGGTGGTTTAACGATTGTATCTACACAAACACCCCTGTGACATTGCATAATGGTTACTGCCCATTGTATTGCACTTCTCGTTACCCCTGGGGTGGAGAATTAAAGTTATAGTACATTTTATTAGTGCTTTGTATGTACGTTTATGTGCAACCTTAAGCATAGTTAGTGTTGTTGTCTACATGATTTAAACTTTGAAGTAACACATGAGTTTTGACAAGGACATGACATATAAAGGCACATGCATGGAAGATAGAAATCGATATAGCCCATATTATCCAAACTTGAACTCTGTTTGGACTATGGACTTTGAAAGACTAGTAAATCAAGTTGATCATAATCAGATCAGAATTGACATCAAGATCCAGAGAAATTATGGAAAATTAAAAAATCATTTTATATAGAAAATTTTCAAAACTAGAAAAGACCTTTTCATTTCATGGGAATTTAAAAGCAGGGTGCCCAAGTATAAGAAAAATCATACTAAGATATGTACTAAATATTGAAATGCAATTCAACTAAACTATTTTACACAAAAAGGAAGCATCTGATTTGTATTAAAAATTACAAAACAAAGATAATCCAAAATCCATGAATTGTGTGTTATTTGGGCATGAAAAGCATGGGCACAAAATCAACATGCAGGAATAGTCATTAGGTCCAATGCTACTCAGCCAAACCCTTTTAGACCACTTCCCAATAATGAAAGGTCTGAGAAAATCCAGTCAGATCAACAGTTATAAACCCTTTCCCATAATTGATATGAACTCCATTTCATTAATCAATGTTAAAAAACCAGACTTAAGTCTTCAATTCTTACGTGTGGGGATTTAACAAACTACAATGAGCATAGGAAATTATTTTTTACCAAGTTGATTGCTTTGTGTGTTTCAAATTGACCAAATATTTTGCTCTTACTTAGAATCAACCCATTTAAGGTCTCTTGAGACTCAAATTCAGTCTTTTCAAATACCCATAGAATCTTGTCACTGCGACACATAGGTCTCGTGAAAATCCCAATGCTTGGTTTCATACAAAGCCCATCATGACTCATTCCATGTGACTTTCACTCATTTTCTTACCTATTAGCAAGTGTACATAGGTTACGAAATAGGGATGGTCATATGTGTAGCAATGTTATTCTTAGGAGTGGAGATCGTGTAGAAATGCTTTATACTTGTAGCTCCTTCCTTGCTTTAGTGGTTGAGAAATCATGTTAGTTAACAAACCAATAGCCCTATGCTTTCCTAGGATGACATTGTATACCTTACTTCACCTCATAGTCCTGACTATTCTGTGATCCTATGTTGTACACAGATGCTTCCTAGTGATGAGTTTTTCAAATACAAAAGGCAAGATGCTCCCAATTTTTTCTCTTTAGGTTTTGTGGGATAAAAAAACTATTCATGGAGTTATTCACACAAAGGTTGCATATGATATTTTCAAGAATTTTTTATGCAATAAATCAAAATGCTAAATAGAAAGATTATAAATATCAAAAACTTTACATGATATTATGTTTGAGTGTAAAAATCTTAAATCTCTAAGATTATAAATAATTTTAGAATTTTGCAAGTTAAAAAGCATTAGGAGGATTTATTTTAATTAATTTTTTTTTTATATGGGTGTATGGAGGCCTCAAAAGATGCCTTTGAAGATGCTTGGAGATGTCAAGAGTCATTTTGTGGAATCTTCGGCCATCCCCAACACTGCCTTTCGTAATAGACACATGTCCCTAGACCTAACATGCATGACTAAGGCAAGGCTTCTTTTGAACTCTATGGGTATGCTTCTCTGAATATGAAAAGTCAGTTTCCTAACATTGGCTTCAAATCCAAGTTGAAGGTTTCCCCTTAAAGAGCATGACCTAAACTCTGTAAAATAATTTAAGGAACTACAATAAATAATAGAAATTATGTGAGATGTTAGGCTCCCTAGAAGTAAGAAAACATTGTTGTTTGCCTAACTCTAGAAAACAGTTACAATTATTTTTATAATAAACAACTATGAGTTTACCCACCCAAAGAATCACCTTTTATATATCTAGTTTGCTACAAATAGGCTTTATTCTTTCCTCTAGAATTTTCCCAAAATCTATAACTTTTGAAACAAAGGAAAAAAAAGAAGCCTAAAAAAAAATGTTTTTTTACGCAAATGAGATCAATACGTGTATCCCAGGTCGCAATAGTGCTCTAAGCCGGTTATCCTTGGAAGAAACCTAGAATGGTGTTGTCTTCTAAACCTTTAGGTTCAACCAAGAATAGTACAACTAATAGCATCATCAACTTTCTATTATAGAGTCCCTAAGATATAGATAACATAGTAGAATAAATCAGATTAATAATAGCATATAACTAGGTAATTATCAACATCTTTGTGCTTCTTGAAAGATAGGTGTAATTGAAGAAAGTAGACTCTTTGTACCATGCCCAAGAAAAGCTACATGTTCAAGGACTACATGATAGGTATATATACATGTTCTAGTTGCTAAAAGGGGAATTTTAGCACTAGCTGGTTTAATGTTCAAGCTTGTATTTGGCTTGATTTGGTCAGTATGGTGGCATGCTTCTCACCCATCAAGCATTTTATACACTTCTGTCTACTAGAAGCAGACTATCAACAAACCAATTCACCTAGAAAAACAAACCTATAAATTTGAGGAAAATGTTTGAGCAATCCTTACTAATTGTAGAACAAGAGAATACACTTCTTTTTTAAAGAGAGTCTGGGGTTGAATGATCATCCATCAAGATGCATTCGCTTCAAAATCATCCACCAAAAAATTGTTTTATTATTAACACAAAGTGGTTGTTCGTTAACATATACTACACTTGACATTCATTGAATTGGTAAGTTCTATTGGCTTAACCATTGGTCATCTTGGGTTCAAGTCCCCACTAAATGTGGCAACATTGCTACTCAGCTTGTTACAAGCTTTTTTAACAAAAAAGTAATGTAGAAATGTATATAGTTTTACCTCTACTCATATCGATGCGGGTTTTGTAATTAAAGATGAATTCATATTGAGCTCCAAAAAAATACATGCACTTAAATGAAAAGAACATTTTGGCCATTTTATTGACATCTATGTCTTTTTTGAACAATTGCTTATGTACCCACATTTCAAATTGTTCTATGGACTTCTTATCGATGTGAGGAGATCAAAGCATCATATAGAGCACTCTTCTTCAAGGCAGTCCAACCTTGCGAAAACTCTGGAAGCACAGATGGTTCAGGTATTTTTGGGAAAATGATTTCACCAATATGCTTATCTTGGCGTCTCCAATCGATTCTTTCTTTGCTATCTATTGCTTCTACAAAATATGTGAAATGAGGGCATGGATGAAGCCTTTTAACAAAAGCCATAGGAAAAAAGTAGAATTTACTTGAGATCAAGATTTAGATTGATTGGTGTCCCGCGAGGACATGAAACGATGGCCACATCGGGGAATATGCATAAGGGGAGGCAACATGCTCCTCTGCTTCACCATCACCATCAAATTCCTTGTCCCCATTTCAGAATTAATGATACCTGCTATCCTACTTCCCCCGTGTCATTTCAAACTATTCTCCATCATTTGTATAAGATTATGGATCAAAAATTATTGAATTAGAGAGTTTGTCAAGGAAAAAAAATTAGATTAATTAAATAATTTTTTTTTTCTTTTTTAAAAAATATTATTTCAGATAATTAAATAATATAATCATACAAAAAAATTAATAAAAAGTTTAAGTAATTTTAATTTTCATATAAGATCTCATAAAAAAATAATTATATCAATGAAAATTCAATTCATGTCTTAAATGCTACAATTATACTGTACATTATTAAAGAATATTATATAACTTTATAATATATATATTTTTTATAAGAGTTATATTGATGTCAAAAGGCGAGTTTACATATTTGAGCCCCACACCAAGGACGGGGCAACCATTACAACTACCATTTCACTATTACATATCCCAAAGAAAACCCCATAACTAATCCTCCCAAAATTTAAAAAGAACCACGCAGGGTCAAGACCATTCAACCTCTATTGGAGCTAATCTACCAAACCCAAAAACTAAAATATTTATCAGTGAACAAGAATTTGAACACTAATCTGAAACACAAACCCAACCCAACACCCACCTTAAGGACATTTTGAAAAAAGAAGAGCCTTCAAATTTGTTTGTTGATCGCCAACAATTTCAACTTTAATTCCTCTATTTTGGGGATGTTGATATCTTTTCCTTGCATAACATTCCATTTATTTCCACCCAAATTGTTTTATTTTTCTGAACTTGAATTGGAATGGGAGCACAACTGTAGACTATTTTGGACATTTGCGCAATTGTTGGCATTCCTTTTCTTTTTTTGAATTGTTTTCCATTTGTTTTCTCCTTCCCCATCATATGAATCTTTAAGATCTTGAGGTGGAGAAATATTCTGCTCACTCTTTGAAATTGAAGGACATGCTTCACTGAACTCTTTATTCTTCCTACCTAAGACATTTTTTGGAGAGCCTTCTTGCTTCTTGGATTCTTAATTTGATGGAGTATTTTGCTTGGGAGAATTTACTACAGAATAATGCTTGGGGGAAGAATCCTTCCACCAAGAGGCCTCTCGATTTTATTGAAACTTAACTATTGTGCATTCTGCTGCCAAATGCCTGGTTTGAAAAAAAAAATCTACACCTAAAAATTATACCCTCATAATCCAAAGATTGTGTCCAACTTAAACCATCAGCCCTTAAGATAATTTATGCTGGAAGATCCTTGGAGATGTCCAATTTCACTAAGATCTTGGCATAAGTTGTATGGAAATTTTTTTTGGAGTTGTCTATGAACACAAAGTTTCCCAGAGAGTTCCCGATCGCTGCAAAACAAGAATCAAACTAGAAGTGAAGAGGGAGATTTAGGAGACAAACCCAAATCGGTAAAATTGAGAATGATTCGATTGAAGGGTCAAAGTCTGGATGCCAAGCTTTCAACTGTAGAAAGCTTTCATCCCACAACCAAACATGATTAAGAATGGAGTTTTTATCCCGCTTCAAATCAAAAACCACAATGAAGAAACCCCTTGCACTAGGATAAATTTCTAGATTTTCATCCATAAGAGGAAGCCAAGATTTTGATATTCAATCATGTAGATCTGGAAGGCAAGGCCAAAGATTGTTGAACCTTCCAATTAAACCATGCTCTATAAAAAAATCTTTATTTCTGCGTAGCTCCTTTGTCAAAGTAACATCAAAATCCTGAGAGGGGTTTTCTGGAGCATTGAGCAATTCATCTATTGCTCAAAAGAATCTTTGGATTTACCATTGATTTAGGTGAGGATAAAAGTCTAGACTTCACTGCGTCCACAAATGAGGCTTTTGTTTTCATCGACCCTTGCCCTTTCCCAGGAGGCAAAACACCTGATGCCTGAGTAGAATCCAAATTAACTTTCTCCGAAGTGGAACCCATCCCAATGTGCCCGGTACAGTTGGTAATACATTCACTCTTAGTCAGAAATGTAATGTCTGGAGTAGAAAGTGAAGTCAAGACTAACAGACCATCAAAATAAGAAATCATGGAGGAGAACGATGTGGAAGGAGTAGCACCCAGTTTTTCGAACACATCCGAGTAGCCCCGCAAATCCAAACCACAACTGTTCTTCAAAGAGTAAACATAGTCCTTGGCAACCACACATGAACCCTTGTAGAATGTCGCCTTGGACTGCCTAGAAACCCTAGGACAAGCATTCCCCAGTGCCGCAGTCTTCTGCATTTTCGGCAGCGAGCTATGGTCTCGATTTTAACTTTATAATATAATTACATCTTTATAACAAACAATTAAAATAATTATCCATTAAATAAAAATAGATTTTCACTTATTAAATTTTTATAATATATCTTGTTACATTTAATAAAATTAGTATATAATAATATGTTTAATGATAAAATAATTAGTTTATTATTATTATATTAATATTGTACTATATTATTTTCATTATATTATTATTAATATTTTATTACATTTTATATAGATTTTTTAAAATGTATAAGCTAGTTAATTTTATATAGTTTTTTAAAAATATATAAGCTAGTTATACTCTAATCCCATATTCTAATTCTAATCCCAAATTAAATACACTAGCAATTGCATCTTGGTGTGATGGGTACGTCGAAGAGGTGTGGAATGTCAATTATGGAAAATTTAAGCCTATATTTTGCATAAATTTGTGTATTAAATGAGATCAATTAGCTGGCCATTGAGAAAATGGTATTGTTTGTGCAACAAACATCTCTAAAAATGAGTGAAAGAAAACATCTGAATCAAGAAGACAATGAAGGTTTATGAAGAGGAAGGGGGAGAGATAGGGAGAGAGATGGATGGAGAGAGAGAGAGAGAGATTTCTAAATATGGAGGGGGGAGTGGGGGGAGAGGGAAGAGTGGACAGATGGAATATAGAATGAGGGTGGAGGGAGGAATAAAGACAGAGATAGGAAAGACAGAGGAGATAGAAATGACAGACAGAGATAAAAATAGAGAAATAATAGAAGAGGAAGATGGAGAAAGATGAGACAGGATGAATATAAAAGATAAGGACAGAGAAGGAAGGAGGAGAGATGGAAGGAGAGAAAGAAGGAGAAGGATAAAAGGAGAGGAAGGAGAGGATATAAAGATGGAAAGGAGGAAGATGGAGAGGAAGAAGAATGTATATATATGAGACACAGATGAGGCGATTACAGAGAGACAAAGAGACACACAGAGAATGACATGGACAGAAAGAGACAGAGATTTATGAGAGGAGATGGAGCCAGAAAATAAAGACATATAGAGAGATGGAGGAGAGATGGAGGAATGAAGACAGAGAGAAGAAGGCTGGGGAGGGAAAGGATATAGATGCATGGAGAGATAGGGAGATGGAATATATAAGAGAGAGAGGGAGAGAGAGAAAGAGGTGGAATGAAAAGGAAGGAGGGAGGAAGGGACCAGAAGGTGATAAAGATAAGTAATAGAGAGAGGTATAGATAGGTGAAAAGATAAAGAGATAGAGATAGAGGTAGGGAAGGAGAAAGAGGGAGAGTGTGTATATGAGTGGGAGAGATATTAAGAGATATAGAGAGGGAGACATATATTTATAAAAAATATGGAGAGGGGGGAGAGGGTGTTAGCTCTCAAAAATGCAGGCGAAATGCCTCAAGAGGTTGCCAATCTCTTGGTATGTTTCAGGGTAACAAACAAGGTCAAATGGTTTAGACCTTCTACTCTTCAGGTGCTACTAGACCTAGGCAGGTGTACCTATATGAGTGAGGAAGACTTGACTTGTGCTTATATCTTTTGAAGTGTTTTTCCCACAATGGCAGATGGGAGTGGATAAATAAAACTTGATTTGGTATAAATTGTATAGCAATATTAAAATTGAAATCTAATATGTTCAGTTAACAGATGTAAAAAATGAATGAAACTAAATGATTAAAATGTAGAGACTAGTGCCTTAATGGGTATGCGGAGTCAAATGAAATCTAAATGAGTAACTTCTTTCTAGAAAACATTCAAATTGTTCGGCATATATTTTAGTTTATAACTTGTATAAACATGAAAGACTATGACTACCAAGTTCTTCTTAATGATCCAGATGAACTTCCCTGATTACTATGATCAATTAAAAGGATTTAATCTTTTCTTGAAAGAACCAATTAATCAACCACACAGATACAACAAATGTGCACTAATAAACTGAATATGAACTTGTTATATCAATTTAAATAGCCATAAAGCACCAACCTTCGAGACAACTTTAGTAATACTTTTAATGAACACAACAGACAATTGACACCAGAAATACGCCACCACATTAAATGATTTTCATTGATTTCTCCATAATCTTAAGCATGCATCATAGTCTCATATCTCTGAAACATTGTATTCTATTGTATCCTTTTCCTATTCTATCTTATCTTCTATATACTTCTATATCCTTTTTTTTTCTTCCTTATGTTTTGCTACCAAAACAGATATTTATACATCAAATACATGAAAGGACGTGTCCTTTCAAAAATGTCATATGCTTAAATAACAAATAGATTAAAAGATAATTAGGCTCTGTTTAGCCATAAATGAACTTTAGATAGGTGATCCAAATAATCTCGGTGCTTGTACGTATCCGCATCTCCAACTGCGTTCCAAATTGTGATCTCCATCTTTATCATCTTCTCATTTTGCTCGCTTGCCTCCTCCAATGTTGTGTCTTCTGCAGTAGCTATATTTAGAATTTCATGTAATATTGACTCACTCTCACCTTTCCATCTGGTCATTTCTTTTAGTTCCCCTCTATCGTCAGAGAATGTAGTTAATGTTTTCTTGGTGGCATTTATCAATCCCTGTTCATTCCCTTGCAATTCTTCATAGAAGTTTCGATGTTTATTCATGAAATGATTTGTAGCTTCAATTGATACACTATTAGAAGCATCTCTCTGGTTTGTTTCTTGAAACTTCTCCATAATACGTCCATCCATCCTTTCATGTTCTTTTAATGCAGCAAGGGTATGTGAATATTTTCCCCAGAGTTTATTCAACCAAGATATTAAACTGGCCTGCCTTTTCTTGATTATTGCTACAAGTGCATCATATTTTCCTTGGGAGTAAGCACTTGATCCTTCCCAATGATCTTTTGACTGAGAGCTTTCACCTTGAGTAAGCAACTTGGTTGACTTCATTGTAACACCTAACAAATATTTTAGGCGATCATTTTCTCTCAACATCCTTTCGTTATTTGTTTTGTACATTTCTCTCTCCTTAATCAACATCTGAATTTGGGCTTTGTTTAGTTTTTCAATATTAATTCCAATTTTTGTTGTAGCCATAGGATCAACTTCTCCAACTTTTAGATTCATGACATGCCCGAATGCCTTTTTAGTGTCAATAACTATTGATTTCCTATGGGGTGGATATAAGGCCCAAATCATTAATGATCCTTCATCTGTATTCTATTTAGATTTTTCATACACTTCTATTACCTTTTCTTGGCTAAGCTTGTGTGTAGCATTACTGTCTTTTAAGAAACTATCAAAGATTAGTGCAGAATTGAGATCAAGCCCAGGAAAGATCATGACACTGACATTTTCCAACATTTTCCTCCCCTTTTCAGGGGTCATACCCGTTATCTCCTCATCCACACACCTCCTTAAATCATTCATAAATTGCTCTTCATTACCTGCAGTAATATTATCAACCTTTTCCCTGATCTATTTTCCCTTTTGTTTATACAAAAATTCTTTAAACTTTGGGGAGTTAACAAATTCATCATCTGACACAAATGATTTGTATTCCTCATGCCTTGCATCTGCCTCTTCATTCTCTTCAATACTCAATTCTTTGGTAGGGAAAGTATAATGTTGAGTTCTTAATCTAGATATTTTACTTGATTGGCCTTGTGGCATATTAGCCTCAGATGCCTCCTCCCCAGAAGACAACAACTCTTCAGCCTGCAACCCTTGAGTATATCTTTCAACTACCACCTTTGCTTCTTCCTCATCCAAATTCTGAATCATATCATCAAAGTGATAGGGCACATGTTGATACCCTCCAAAATTTATCCTTGTTTTAGCAAAATGAATATATCCTTATGGGTCGAAGTTATTTCTGGGTGGTCCTCTCTTCATATTGTACTGCAATAGTTTATCAAGGATCAAATTGTATCCTTCCTTGGCCAACACAGTAAAATCACCAAAGCATAATGTACTAGGCATGAAAGCCTACTTCCCAAAGGAACTAAGATTCATAACACTAGAATAATCCATTTGTTTGACAATTTCCAAATATGCAATTATGTTCGGGACTGTCTTTAGAAAAATGAATAGGGCATCTTCAAACCCATAAACTATAATCATAGTAGCTCCCTCCAAGCAATACCAATCTCCCCAATTATGATCAATTGGCCCATTGAAATCCTTTGGCTGAAGAAATCTCTTTATCTCTTCAGATAAAGAATAATCATATGGATGATTGTACAATCTGTACAATGTCTTTACAAAATATTCTTCAAAATGAACAAAACTAGAATTGGCAAACCTACTATCCTAGAAAACAGTCCATAGTTGAACAAGTAATGCTGCACCTTCCTTGTCAAATTAAAATATTCTCATCTCTTGGGGCAATAATCCCAAATCTTGTCCAAAATATAACAATATATGCATCAACAATGAATAATTCCTGAGATGAAAGATAGATGCTCCACCCTTTATTGCCATCAATCCTGAATGATGCCCCTTAAAAACACGGTTGTGATTAGCCATACAATTAAAAACCACAATGAAATAACTATTTGCTAGTAGCATAACCTCCATTTCACTCTCTAGAGTCCAAGTTTGCTAAGCCCACAATTCCAAAAATTGAAGTGAAACCCACATTCCCATAAATTTGAAAATCAATGCATATTTTGAGAAATACTCAATAGCTTTAGCTATTGAATTTGGTTGAATTACTAGCACTAGTCTTTCTTTTCTTTGCTCCAAGCATCCATTGATTTTTAGGATACGAGGTCTCCCAAATGGAGCAAACCCTCCAAACCTCAAATTGTTATCAAATAAATTATTCTCAACCACTCTCATTGCATGAGATGACAAATTGATTCCAAGAATAGTGCAATAATCTAGATGGCATTTAAATCCAAAATCCTCCCCTAGATCCATCGCTAAAAGAATAGAGAACAACAAACTAAAACACCTGAATCCCACCTAGGTAGCAAGAAGAAAGAGCCTCCTACCACACTTAACCCAAACACAATACATGCACAAAATAGAGGGGAAAAAAAAAACCCTTATGCCTCCCCCTTCAACACCAAGCACCACCAAACTACAATAATGAACATAAGAAAATGGCTCCAAAGTTGTACAAAAGCTTCCCCACGTGAAAGCAAACCCCAACACCATTAACCTTCCCCGTCGACCAGCAAAAAAAGACCACAAACTGAGACAAATAACAACTTGAAAGTGAGAAAACACAATAGAAAAAACCACGACTAGGGCACATGGGCCCTAATTTGTGTCACCTCCTCACACAGTTCCATCATCCAACATAAACAAGTATTAATACAAGGTTATATCACATAATTTCTCCTAACAAGATCTAAGCTTTCAAGTATTCAAGCATTATAGAAAATTTATGATCAAGAGAGTTTACAAGAGCATTCAAGAGAAAATTATCAAGCATTTGGAGAAACATTCAAGATTCAAGCATCATGTCAAAGTCATCATGCATCATGTGTGTTTGTGAACTAACATTTGTGAAGGTTTTCATGATTCAAGCAAGCATTCAAAGACATTATCTCATATGAAGATCAAGAATCAAGATCCGCATTCATTAGAGCCATTTCACATAAGATTGCAGCCTTTATTTCAAGGGTTTGGTGAGTTGTAACATTACATTTGTTCATTCATCGTTCCTTCATACTTTTCAATTTTATTTTAAGGTTTAATTACCGAAACAAAGTTTGACTAAGGAAAACCCCTATTCACTAAGAAATCAACATTTTTCTCTCTTGATGTGTGTTTACAGATCTAGGTATTTTAGAACTTAAAATCCTTTGAAGACAAAGTTGGAAGATTAAAGTTAACTGTAGATTTTTGTGTAGGTGTTATGACTCTCTTGCTCAATTAGTGTTTTTCACCTAAAGGAGAGAGATAAACCCCAAAATCTAGGTGCTTCACTCAAACTAGTGCAAGTACAATGAAAATATGCTTAGCTGCAGTGATCTAAATGCAACAAACTGATAAAATAGATTGATTATTTATGCAAAACCTAAGAAATGTGTAGTGTTTGAAAACACAGTGTTGTTTGCAAAAGACCTAAAAAAGATAAAAAAATGCAAATAGAACAAAATATAAAGCTACAAAATAGAACGTGTGCACCGGTAAACCTAATGGAGACTACAAAATACTCTGAGAAATTGGAAATTTTGACTTTTTGACTGACTGGGACTCATTCACCACCCTAGGTGAATCAGTCCCAGACTAGGGTTTCTGACTATAATCATGTTTCTACCAAAAGGGTACTAGAATCTATGCTTTTATCTAATAGAAACCTCTAGTGGGAGTCATTCACCATCCATGGAGAATCAATCCTTTTTCTATTTTCTAAAAGTTCAAGTTTTAGATTTGCAGTTTGTCACCTACACAACACTTCTTGATGGAAACCTAGATCTGAATCTCCAAAAAAACCTACAAAATAGCTTAAAACTCATTTTCTAATGGGGGCTTTCCTTGGTCAAACCCCTAATTTGGTAGTTAAACCTTGAATGAATAAAACCTACATAAAACCCAGCCCTAAGTGTGTCTAAGACTAGGAAAATATGAAGTAATAAAAAACCCTATTCTAATGTGCTAGAATAAGATGAGTAAATAAAACTTGAAGGATGCAAGACTTCAATCCAAGAAACCCTACACATTTCAAATGAATGTAAATGACATGAAAACCTCAAATATGAAGATAGAGAGAAAATGGAAGATGGAATCATTTTGAAAACAAGTCATAAGGTGTGATTTGATGGCTAGTTGCATCTCCTCAACCTAGATTTTTCCATGATTCTACATAGGCATCCATGATCAACTCTTTGCAGTGTTGGATCTTGAATGAGAAGTGAGCTTGAAGACTTGCAAAAACCCTATATTGATGTCCAAAAGCTTCAACTTTGCTATAGAAATGCTAATGAAACTTCCTGTGGAAGATTCTCAACACTTGAATTTTTAATTTTCCTTATAAAAATGACTAAAGATTATGAAAAATGACCTAAAAATGTGTATTTATAGGCAACAATACCTAATTTCCCATTATTTAGACCTAAGAGGTTGACATCCATTGAAAATTTGAATTAAGTCGATGAAATTCCTACTCAAAATTGAAATTTTCCCCAAAAGGGACTCATTCACCACCCTTGCTGTATGGGTCCCATCATAGGAGGCTCATTCGCCCAAGGTAGCGAATGGGTCCCACTTGTGGTTTTTAGAGGTGGGTTTTTGAGATATGAATGAATTAAGTATTATTTGTCGAGATTTGTATGATTTTTAAGTGAAATGGGCCTCTAGATAAAAAATAATGGGTCTTAGGGGCCTACAAATCCTATTTTGAAGAATGATTAATCAAGGATACTCAAAAGTAGGTCCAAACTAGGCATGAAATTGTCTCTTTTTCCAAGACTATCCAATTTTCTACACCACATAAAGAAAGTTGTCAAAGTTATTAAGAAGTTATCTTCATAGAAACTCACCTACATATTAGAATTTAGACCTTCAAACTTGAAGATTGGACAACACAAAAGCTATAGAAGATCACTATAGGCTACAAAATATCAGTCAAACCCTAATAATGGGACTACATCACCAACTTGGACATATGAGTCCTAGTATATCCATTTTAATAATTTTAAATGGATTTTGATCAATCACTAGAAGATTGTAGATCCTACCCAAAAACCCTAAACTAGGACTAAATCACCCAGTCTAGTGTATGATTCCCAATGCACATTAGAAACAAAAAATTTCAAGTTTTTTGTATCTTGTTTAGTCCTCTCTAATCATTCAAGTAATTTTATGTATCTTTTTGTTTAGTGATCTAACTACATATTCTAAGTTTCTAGGGTTTAGTGTATTCATGTTTGCATTTCTCCTTAGAAGCTTCATTTAATGGTGAAGCCCTTCGTTTAACCACACCTAAGGAAACATCCATAGTAATCCTTCCCCCAATTAGATCCGCGTGGGTTAAGGGGATCTGCGGACTTACCATGAATTGAGGGTGTGAAATGGTCCATCCCCTAAGTTCCATCTCTAAAAGATTAAGACGCAGGCGCCCCTCTGTTTGTTGCATCGAACGTGGCTGGAATTGGCCTTAACATGTTATGGTTGTTACGGCGGTGGGCGGCGAGTAAGACTCATGTGGATCATGGGATGATATGTATATGCATTGATTTATGTTTAATGGCTATGATTGCATAGATGTGTAGTTGTGATGACATTGCTATATATGCTTATTGTAGTTTAATTGATATATTATCTCATCATTTGATGTGACATTGTATTGGTGAAGAGAATGGTATTGCATCACTTGCTTGCGAGTGCCTGTGATTTTCATGATTCTATTTTCACGGTGTGTATGAATTACTATCTGTATACATGTACAACTCTTGCTTGTGTTGTAGGTTTGTAGGTACAGGACAACGACTTCACCTAGTTTCACAGGTCTAAGCGTGTCCACTACTCAACAATAATGATTGGGAGATAGTAATGGGCTACCTAGTCATACCTTTACCCTAGTACAGTGTGTCATCATTTTGAGTCTTGGTTGTATTCCTTACCCTTGTTGTTCTAGGTATTTTATTATTGTGCAAGTTTAATTTTGTAGATTAAAATGTGTGTTTGATTAAGTATTTAATTTATGGTATTATTGATGTGAAAACTTTAGAATAAATAAATAAATAAATTTAATTTAGTTATGTTATTAAATAATTTTAATTATTTAATTAATGGGAATTAAATAAATAAGATTATTTAAATATGTTGAAATATATAAATTGTTAATTTTTAAATGCATGTGGTTAGAAAATATCTATGGTGGTTGAGGGAAAAGATATTTTTTGGTGTTAACTATAAGTTAGAAGTTGCTTATCTAATTGTAAGAATTTTATTCTTGGAGGAAAATTGGAGAAAAGGAAAGGAAGTTGTTTTCACGAAAAGGTTTGGGTTTTGTGGTAAAAATTGTGAGGAGTTTATGGATTTGTCTGAGTTTTATTTTAGAATCTTGTTGTAGAATTTTTGGCTGTGGTTTATTGTGTCTTTTGGAAAGTGGCAATTTTATTGGAGGAAGCTTTGGCAACATTGGCAATTTGAAGTTACAGAGAAGCTCGACAACAATTCTCGAGCCAACAGTGCTTCTAGAACAAGTTCATTTATTGTTTTTGTGAATTTTGAAGTTAATGAGTTGTTTATATTACTATAATGCAAATTGGAAAAGTTTAGAAATAAATTTTCATTACTGTAGAAGCTTTTGGTTTTTCTTTAAAATAATTGCCATGAAAATGGAAGAACCTCTATAGAATAACATTTTTAGATCCTCTGTGTAAATTGATCATTTGAAATAGATATATACAAAAAGAAATTATAGATCTTTATAGAAAATCATAAAAAAAAATTGGTTTCCCTATTTCTTTTATTTGTCTGGGAAAATATTGAAGGTCACACAGAGGCACATTTCTTTTGCAAATTATTTCCATATTGAACAGTAGCTGGATAAATTTAACCATGACAAATGAAGTATATGTGCATATATATATATAAAACATATATAAGATATATGTATATGTACATGCATCTCTTCGCTATGTACATGTATATACATGTAATGTAGCATATATATTTCATGTTTTGATTTATTGAGGATATATAGAATTTTACCATGAAATTTGTATTTTGAATTGTAATGGAAAAGATTAGTAGTACATCAATTTATTGTATTCTAGAAATTTAAAATAATTTATTTTTTTGTTTGGGGCAAGGGATTAATCCCGAGCAGCACTACCATCAATGGTGGGGGCCAGACTGTTGTGGCGATTACCCACCTGGTGGACGGCACGTCTGCCATATTAATTCTGATTGTGGGTTTGTTGGGTTGCATGCGAATGGGTTTTAATGTTTGTTTCATGTCATATTATATATTTATGTATGGATATATGTTATATAATATATAATATACATATTATTTTCGTTTGTTCTGCGATTTTTGTGAAGATAGGACAATGTTTATTTTAATATATATTATATATTTATGTATGGATATATGGTATACATATAATATATAATATACATATTATTTATAATATGTATTTTATATATTATATGTATATTGTATATATATATATGGAAATTGTATTGTAATTATTTTAAAAATGGAATTTGGGAAAAGTATAATTAATTTTATAATTAAATAATATATTAATATGTAGATATATATAATTATATATATACATATTAAATATATTTATTTAATGTTTGAGTAATATAATGATTATTTGAAAAGCATGATTAATTAAATTGAAGTGATTGATTATTTTATTGATGAATTTGAGTCAATCTTATGAGTAGTTGTGAACTAAAAGTAATCATTTAGTTTAAATTCATTGTTGACCTATAAATAGGAATTATGTTTAAATGGTGTATTTTAGATATGCGATAATGATTGTTTTGGATTTAGGAAATCTGAATAGTAGTGCTTTTAATTACCTAAGATTGTTTATATTAATTTTTTTCAGTGTTATGTAATTGGGCACGGTGGGGAATATTTGTTGTAGAGAAAATATAAGTCTTCCAGATTATAATTGTGACAGGGTTGTCATTTCTGTTAGTCACCTTGAGATTTCCTTGGGTAGGGCATGTAGATGAATTTAGTATTGGACATTCGTAGGGATGTGTTATCTCTTGTGTTGTGTTATTATCAGTTTGTGCACTGTCTACCCTTGGGTGTAAAATGAGTTATTGTGTTGTCAATAGGGGAGTGGCTTTCAACGAGGGCCGAGACACAAAATGGTCCCAGGATAACTCATGTGGAAGTCAGTGTAATTAGTGGAAATTAAATAACCTACTTTAGGGGAATGGGTAGTTAACATATTTAACTTGATAATTAGCCTTGCTCATTGGTTCAAGGGCTTGTATTAGACTTAATATGAGTTGGGAAGGCCTAGAATGGAAAGATTGTTATCTTGTCTTCTTGAAAGATAATTGATTCCGCACTGGTGTGCATGTGGGGCCAAAGTTCATAAGAGGTTACTAGGATAACCCCAGATGGGGGCCGAGACCTAGGAAGATCTCCTTAGGATAACCAATGCAACCTTTGTGATGACATTCCTCCTATGACAACAATCGTTTGTTTTGTATAGTGGTTGTTCTTGGTTCTATGATTTTGGAAGCAATGTAACCCTATGTTTGTATTTATTGGTACAGTGTAGTTTTGTACTTTTCATGTGTTAGAGGTATTCAGTTGTCTTGGTTACCTGTTACTATCTAGCATGGGGGTTGGCCCTATGGGTACCATATGGTTGGGTGGTGTGCACCTTACACTGTTGAGTTCTCATCCTATTCGTGATGGTGGGATCTTCTTGTTCGAGGAGCTCGTGTGGTTCTATGGATTTGTACTTCTCCTTCTCATTGTAACTGTGGACACTATGTAGTTGTAATCCTCATTTGTATCGAGGAGAACCCTAGTGATGTAATTTTAACATTAAGTATGATTTATTTATCTTTGGATTAAATGGGTTATATTTGGTTTATACGGTGTTGTATCCGTGGAAATATTCTCATTACATTTCTATGTGTTAGACTTAATTTGCAATGGATTATTGCTTTGTTGTATGTTGTTATCATGAGTTAATTTCATGTACTATGTTTTAGAATAATTTGTAAGCTTGGAATTTCACATGTAGACACGTTTTGTGGCCTAGAGGATGTATGTGTTAGAGTAGTTTACTTCACTTGTCATTGTTACTCTTTTTAAGAAAAAAAATAGTTATGCTTCCACAGTGTTGAATCGTCCTCTAGGTTGCAGGATGGGGTTTTATAGAACCCTATTTGCTGTAATTTTAGATACATAAGCATAACTCCCTAGGGGCATGCTGTCCTTTGATTGTTGGCATGAAACTACTAATCAAAAGTTACCTTCTCTCTCACTCATTAAATTTTAATTTATATTTTAAGTTTATCATTCATTTCATTATAAAAATTATAAAAAAAAATATTAAATAGAAATATTCTATCATAATTAATTTTTTAATATGATAAATAATTATAAATTAAATTAATTCTAATAATTTTTAATTATTATTTGTAATTTTAAAAATATATAAATAATAAGAATAAATTTCAAACTTAAATATAAATTAAAAAATAAAATAAAATAAACTAATGAAAGTAAAAATAATCAAAATTCAAATATTAATAGACATAATAATTTTTTTTAAATTAATAACAAATAATAAACTTATTAAGTTAATAAATAATTAAATAAAAAATAAAACTACTTTTTTATATTTGAATTGAAATATTAATAAAATAAGTAACTAGAAAATATAATTAATATCTTACAAATAATATTAAAAAAAAAATCAATATTAATAAAAATATTATAAAACATTATTAAATAAACTAAATTTTAGAAACTAAAACTATATTTCAAATAAAACATTAAATTTTTTTAAAATTATATTAAAATTGTGAAAAGTAAAATTTGAAGTTCTATATTAAAAATTACAAGCAACGTCAAATTTTCAATAGTGAAAACAAAATGAAATATATTTAAAAATAAAATGTTAATTTTTAATTTATCGATTCATTATTATAAGTACTTGTCAATGAGTTCTTCAATCATTGTGTTAACTAGTTATTAATAAGTTGGTTTTGAACCAATTAAAAACTAAAACTTTATGCTCTTCAAAAATAATTTATTTTTTTAAAATTGAACATGTTAGATATTTAACTTTTAAAATTGTAAAAATTATTTCTCTTGAACATAATTGACTAAGAAGTTTGGGTTGTTATTGATGAATTTGTAAGGAAAGCAAGGTAAACTATTTTTTATCATTTTTTAAGAATGATTGTTCATTTTGTGCTTTATAAAGTCATTTCATTAAAATTTTCTAAATAAAAAAATGTTACCTATTTTTTTTATATTTTTTTAAGATTGACTTTTTATGTATGCAATTATTATTTTTTTATTAAAGAAAATCTCCCAAAAATTAATTATATATTTTTTATAGATATTTGGATTCACACTATTAAAATAATAAAATAAAATTTAAATTAAAACACATCCATAAATTAGAATATAAGATAACCATCCTAAAGATTTGATTTTACACAATTAAAATTAAAATTAAAATTAAATCCTAAACTATTCGACATTGCCACTTTTTTTTAATTTTTCAAATTTTATTAACTTCAAAACATAAATAAATACAAATAAGAATTAAATTAAAATAATTATAATTATTATAATTATTAATTAACTATAATTTTAATCCTACTATTATTAATTAGTATAATCCTAAAAGCATTATAATTAGAAATTAGGATTATAATTACAAATAAGGTAGAAATTATGGCTAGAACTATTCAAAGATTAAAATAAATTAAAAATAAAGTATTAATAATAAAAATCACTTAAATATGATTAATACATATAATGTTCCAAAATTTTATTCATCTAATATCTTTATTACAAATCTTATTCCTAATATTAATTCATAATTTTTTTTTAATATCACTCTACAATTATTTAACAAATTGATTTTAAGATATTTAGTTGCACTTGTCTTTACTCAAAATCAAACTTGATAATTTTAAATAATACTTTTTTATTTTTTAATAAATATAATTAAATTAAAAATAAACAACTTGTAATGACTAACTATTTAATATATATCAATTTTAGTTTAATAATAAGAGAAGAAACATTTCCAACATATAATATCTAACTTTTAATTATTTTTAAGATATATATATTTATTTTATTTATAAAATTTATTTAATATATAATAATTAGTAATATAACATTTATTAAATATATTATTTATTTAAGAGTTAGTCAGTAAAGTTAAGTTTAAAGTTAATAGTGTTACAATCATAATTAGGGTTAGAGATAGGTCAGGATTAGGATAATGATTTAGAATTTATTGTTAGGGTTTGAGTTAGTGTAACGTGCCAACCCTTCAGTGTAGTAAAAATTTCTTATTTTACCATACAAGTAAATAAACTAAGTAACAAGTCATTGTAATAAAAAATTTATTTCTTTTATTGAGAACATACGAACAAGATGCCATATTATATTACAATAAAGGTTCTACTTCATTATAATAACTTCACAAATTACAATAATACAAGAATACATACACTTACATACATAGCTGCAATGAGTTTTAGAACAAATAGTTGTAAGACGGTCCAAGATCTTCCCTTTCAAATCTTGGTTCTTTTTTCGCCTACTGTGGAGGAGAAGCATCACTCAGGTGCTTTCCTACTAACCATGGACTCATAATGTGGTCCCCCACACATCTATCATTTGAGAGATGGTCCTTCCCTTTGTCGAAGATATTGGTAGAATAACTAATAACAACAACCAACTAAGCATAGCGTTGTGTCCTACATAACTAGAACTTTGTAATCCCATAATCCTAAACTAGCATGTAATACTGGATCACGATGAACTGACAGTGTTAGTTAGAGTAGTCACACAGCCTAGAGTGGAGTCTCGGGCATTCACACTACTTTGATCAAAGAATTTTAATTCAATAAATCACTGAGAGTCATCTATCACATACACTACTTAGGGTTGATTTGACTTAAGGCTATCTTAAGCTATGCATAGGTATTTCCTTCAATGGATAGTCCATCATCCTAGATAACCTACAACCATATTAATCTACTTGGAATTAACAACTTTACCAGTACGTACACAAGCTAGGTATTCCTTCTATGGATAGTCCATCATCAAAGATAACCTATACACTTGGATAACTCGACTTACATGTAAGTATATTAATCCCTCTCTCCTACTAGATGCCCTCTCCTACTAGTAAACACAAGCTTTCCTAGTTAAATCAATAACTTAGCTAACTGCTTCACATGTGCTTTTCATGTTCAATCATACCTAGCATATAATACTTATGAGAAACACCCATCTCCTAATATCGAGTAAATACAAACACATTGCATCCCATGTTCAAACATATATGGTATATTAAAATACCTATGTTAAGCAATCTCTTCGACATATCCAGTATAATTAAATACTTGTGTCAAGCAATCTCTCCTATCTTGAAGTACTTATAAATATAACTTATAAATACTTCATAAATATGCCTATATATATACACACACTTGACGTATCTTGTATATATAAAATATATCTTCGACAATCCTAAGTTTACTAACTCATACATTCCTTACATTATATATATATTCTTATCCACATAATGTATATCCACTCCATCAGATGTATAGCTCTTATTATCATATCTTGGAAATAATAATATGTGTATATATTTATACATACATACTTATATAATATATACATATACACACTTCTCTGATAAGCATTAACACTTGCAAGTGTATTTGTGTATATATATAAGTATATTCATTATATGGTAATATGGTAGTCAAGTAATCCATTCCATATCAAATGATTATGACCTTGTGACTATATTCATACATATATATACATATAGTCATTTCATTGTGTATGCACCTCTATGAGTATTTCTACTCACATAAATGTGCATTTGCTAATGCTCTCATACATGGGTCTATGTATATGTATTTATATATATGCCTATATATTCATGCTATATTTTACATTCATTATGAAACAACGTAAAGGTAACCATTCACAAAGCCCAAAGACACAAACAAGCATAGTAGGATAAGGAAGGACTCAAAAGTTCAAACAGATAAACATCACCAAAAATGCAGGCAATGGTAACAAGAATCTCAAATGTAGACATATCATCTGAGGATGACTTACCTATTACCCTCAAACTGACTCAACTCAATCATTCTAATGTGGTGTGTGTGTATGCTCAGATAGTTACATTTATTGACTACCTGACCAAGATCTTCTCCTAAGTGATACTTCCCCTCCCTGTAGAGAAATCAACATTTACCTACAACCACTAACACATGTCTACAACAAGAAGTTGTTCATAACATATGCAATATACATAAACATTTCCAAAGTTAGAATAATAATAATTCAATAACCTTCCATTCACATATATGCAATATTTCACCATGAATAATATCAACTGAGGAAATATCAAATAAGATAACATCAAATAAGATAAAATTCATATTGATAACAAGGTACAAGCATAACTTATTCATCTCCAAAATTCACATTTCATCCATATTAACCCTATGTAGTAATAGTAAATAGTAACTTCTCAATTGGGATGTAACAATTAGGGTTAAGTTTAGGATTAACGATAGAATTAGAGTTAGGGTGTGACTTAGGGTTAGGCTTAGGTCATGCAAAGAACTAATTAACAATACTAAAGCACTATGATTAACAAAGCTTACATTTATTTCTGTTCACATTAAAAAATCTTATATTTAATATTTTTTAAATCTAGAAAACAATAATTACAATACTATAAACAAAAACACTATAAATAACAAAACTTACATTTATTTCTATTCACATTAAAAAATCTTACATTATTATTTTTTAAATCTAGAAAACAATAATTACAATACTATGAAGGAAAGCACTAGCCACTACATGGCACTTGTTAATATTATTGTTTGACAAATATATATTTATAATTATTTATCTAAAA